>CM040238.1:242838344-242912501 GCA_022545495.1 Chrysanthemum lavandulifolium | reverse complement strand
TTAATATGTCGATAATTAATTAAACCTATATATATATATATATATATATATATATATATATATATATATAGGGAGGGTTATTGTGAGATCAGCTTAAAATTAAAAAAGTAAGACCAAACATGGACCGTTGGATCATTGTATTTGTGTTGGATGAGATTCACAATAAATGAGTGACACTATTGTAATTAAATAGGGTTCCAAGGGTATTTTGGAGAATTCAAATCCAAATGTGGTTAATGTTTTCCCAATTTTCGGCTATTTTTTATTCAAAAATCTGGTCCACATTTTTTACTTGATACATCAAGTACACAACTTCAAAACAACTGATACATTAGGTGAAAAAATCTGGCAAGTTATCTGATACATCAAGTACACAACTTCAAAACAACTGATACAACAAGTACACAACTATATAAAAATGATACATTTATTAAAACGAGAATACTCTTTAATATTGCCAAAATCATTGATACAGAGGCTTGAACAAGCTTATACACGATCCCTAACTATAATGTATCACTGATACAATAAAATAAAAAACATCACATATATGCCAAAAAACATCACATGTACACAAAAATCCGGCGACATCAAAACACAAACTACAAAATCCCGCAACATTGAAACCTTACTCCACAAACTCGTACCCATCATTTTTCCTTTAGGCCATCGAAACCACAAACATATATACCTGCTACTACAACAACAGGACCAGCCCACCATGTATCCGATGTATCTGGCGTACTGGCGATGTATCCGGTGTACCGACAATGTAACGAAACCATGATACACATCTAAAAAACCCAGTTATATATTTCAACAACATAACCCTTCATAATCATAACCGAACACAACTAAAGAAACCCGAACAAAATCATAACCTTTCAGTGATAAGTCTCGTGTACAACTGATTGAAAAGTACCAAAAATCTGTTAAAAGTACCAAAAATCCATGTATCAAAAATACATATTCTGAAAACAAATCCAAGTACTCAAACGACTACGAAATGCAGTGACGGAGCCAGTAGGGGGCTGGAGGGTGCTCGGCCCCCCCTAACCGGCTAAAATACCTTAGATATATTAGATATATATGAGAGAAGATGAAGGAGAAGATGAAGGTGAAGATGAGGGTGAAGGTGATTTGCAGGAAAGAAAGAAAAAAATAGGCTAAAATATGATGGAGAAGATGAAGGTGGCTTGCATGTGAGAGAAAAGTAATAAAAAAGGTTGTATTGGAAATTGGTGTAGTCACAGCTATGTATAGGGTAAAATAAAGTCAATTTGGAAATGTAGTCACAGCTATGTATACATACATGCTATAGGGTAAACTAATATCAAAAGCCAAAAATCTCTTGATAATACTTTCTATTCTATGTGTCACTTAAGAGGATAGGACTAGATTATAGCATTGTTATATTTTCTTTTGTGATTTGTTATAAAAAGAAACTTTTATTAAACTATAAAAATTTCGTTTTTTTATATAAATTTGTCAATTTTTTAGTTTGTCTAATATGTTTGGTTATAAAAATGTTGGTTACAAAGTATATATTTTTATTATCTCTATTGTATATGTAACTATAGCATTTAAATCTATACAATCTTACACCATTTTCCTAAATATTTGTGGTAGCCCTGACCCAATTTGATAAAACAACCAAAAAAATATCATTGAACTGTATGTTGAACGATTCAGCTTCTAAAACAAAAAAAAAAAAAATTGTATGTTTTAACCAAAAAAAAAAAAAAAAAAGTTGTGCCCCCCCTAACCCGAATTCCTGGCTCCGTCGAAATGGATCCAAGTTTCTTACCTGAAACCAACCCAAAACGAACAAATCAAAACGAAATGAACACACTTTAATTCTGTCTTCGTACACCATCATATATACAAGACCCAAATACGAAACCCAAATACACCTTCCCACGAAGTTCTTGTTCTGCCAAGCAATATAAACTCGGTATCGCCACTGCCGTATTGTGTTCAAAATATCCCAACTATTATGATATATATGCATAATACCAAAGAATATAATGATATATAAAAAAAACACCACATGTAAAATAAGATCTGTAAAAAATCCCCGAATCGATATTTGACGACGGATAACCCAAATATCTGTACAAAACCCATTCAAATGGAATAACCATAGTTGCTTTTTAATGAATGTTTTGGTACCGGTTGTTTTGGTAACCGGAAAATGAGATGGTGATGATATTTATGTTTGGTAATGGTTGTTTTGGTGAGAGAGAAAAAAAAATAAGTTAGTGAATAAATGGTATCACATTAAGTTATATTAGAGTAATATGCATTTAATGAATTTGTGAATTTCCCAAGTTGCTCTTTTTATTTAGTTTCTAATTATTTTTAAATAACACTACTTAATTAATAAATTAGACACTTGGCCTATTCTCATTGGTTCTTTTAGTGATCTTATTTTTACAATTTTAACAATGCTCTCATTTGATCCCGGATATATATATATATATATATATATATATATATATATATATATATATATATATATATATATATATATATATATATATATATATATATATATATATATATATATATATATATATAAGCGTTATTGTGGTATCACTTTAAAATGAAAAACAATAGATACGATTGTGGTCCGTTGGATCAACCATTATGGATGAGATTCAAATTAATTAAATGTGTTTTATAATTAATGTACTTAATGGCATTATTGTAAATTAGTAGAAGATTGAGGGCATTTTGAGTAAGGCAAAATAAATACATGTGCAAATCCTAGAATCTGACACAATTCTTTTTTTTTTTTTTCGTTTTTTTTTTTAATTATTTTTTTAGTACATTTTTAGTGACACATTTTTATTATATTTTTAGTAACACACTATCAAATTTTTAGTACATTTTTAGTGACACTTTACGAAAATTTTAATACATTTATAATGACACTATGTTTATTACACAAATTTTCTTGACACATATGTAGTGACATAATAGTTTTTATGACACATTTTTAGTTACAAAGTATGTCTTTTTAACACACTTAATTTCATAGTAATACATTTCTAGTTACAAACTAAAATGATTAAATGATACATGAGATAATATCAACAAAAACTAAATAGTCAATATTGTGATACGTATGAGATAAGAACTACAAAATGATCCATAACATAACAGATTAACTGATAGTTCCAACATATCATCACTCATCCCAATAGAATCAACTTCATATAACAGAACCATAAATGGATAAAATGGAGTAACCGTTTTGAAATGAATAATTTTTATAAGTCACCATCTCGATTTACGATATGAATATTTTTATAATTCACCATCTTTATTTTTTTCATCATGAATCAAGAAAACCACATAGTATTGTGTTTACCCAGATCAATTCATATTACAAGTCCAACAATATCATAAAACCTAAAAAAAAAACAGATCTAGAAACAAGAAACCGACATATCAAACTAATCTACAGTAAAAAGATTAGATCTTAAAAAGGAAAAGATGTCTATCACTTATTTTCAATCCTTATGATCTGAAAAAAAAATCAAAATCGTCGATGTATGAAAGGTGGTTTTGGATCTACACGCTTCCCGCCCTTAGAAGAAACCGATTACGAAAATAATTTGATCTTCGATGGATGATGGTCGGATTCATATGCACAACGAAATAACGATTCATAGATCTTTTTTTTTTTTTTTTTAGAGAAATGGAGCAATTTTGTGGTGAGAGGGTGGGAATGGGATATTGGTGGTTAGAAGCACTCCCATTCATGTACACCATAACACCAATAACGTCCGCGTCGGTAGCCATCGCTTTTAACATTTAACATTAACATCCCCAAAAACACTCTCATCCATAACATCCCAATAACACCATAACACCAATAATATTTCATATTTTCAATTTCAACCCCTAAACTAAAACAAACACTTCATTTATTAAACTAAAACAAACATTTCATTAAAACTAAAACATATTACAATACGAGATTAAAAAAAAAAAAAAAAAAAAAAAAAAGCGCAATTAAAAATACCGACGAAAATAAAACTACTAAAACTTAAAAAAGCAGTGATCGAGTCCCAACCATCGAGCCGGTTGGCGAAGAATAAAACTCCCATTAAAGTATCGACTCTCCATTATGTCGAAGAAGTTGTCTTGCAGTCTTGAGCTTCACGTGCTTCTTGCTCACGGTGACGGCCTCTTCACGTCTGCTTTCTTCCATAATCTCCCTTACGGTTTCTTCATCTCGTTCCAATTCTTGGGAGGAAGCCTCACTTAACCCGCTCGGGTGGTTTGAAAATCCACGTGGGGTACATTCACGGTGGAGTAGAAACAATTGGAAGGTACGGGATGTTTTCAAACCCACCTGAAAGACATTTTACGGTGGTGTAGAGTAAACATCATGTTACGGTAGAGTTGGAAAGGCGATTTCCGACAAGTGATTTGGATTTGGCAAGTCGGTTTCAAGAACTTTTCCGGCCGGGAATTCTTGAGAAAAATCTTTCAGAGACATTTTGTGTGTGTGAGTTGTGTGTGTAACTTGTGTGTGTTGTGTGTTCTAAACAACTCGGTAGAATTATATATATAAGCGAGTTGATTTTGAGTTTGAATAAATTTGAATTTGAATTTATCCAGTAATTGACCGATTACAATTTAAATTTGAATTTGAATAGGTTGAGGGGGTGTAAGTGAAAATTTATTTGAAATGGTTTAGGGGGGTAAAATGAATAGGTTGAGGGGGGTAAAATGATTTTTTTTTTTAAATATTTAACGCGCGTTAGTCCCTTAACGCCCAGGGACTAACGGCGTGACGCTGATGCACTCCCATCGGGTATAACACAATAACGCACGTTATGTGGCTTGATTTGTGGGTTTAACGTCGTTGAGGCGTTATGAATGTGTGTGCTCTTACAGTGATGAAGAGATGAGAGTAATATAAGAAAGAGTTAAAAACCCTAAAATACCCTTATGCATTGATTAATAACTCTAAAATAATTTATTTTGATCTTAATCTATCAAGTTTGATCCAACGGTTCACAAGTGTGCCTATTATTTACCACTTTAAAGTGTTCACCACTTAAACATATATATATATATATATATATATATATATATATATATATATATATATATATATATATATATATATATATATATATATATATATATATATATATATATATATATATATATATATATATATATATATATATTCCATATATATAGTGTAGGGTTATTTTGGAACCAAAAAAGGTCGAGAACTGCGAGAACCAATTTGATCCATTCATTTTTTTATCAATGGCTAAAAATATTGATGGCATAATAGTAATAAATTTAAATATCAAGTTACATTTTAAAAGGGATGAAAGGGCATTTATGTAATTTTGTATCACCCTAAAAAATTGCATTCTATTCATAAATTCACCTACATCTCTCCCATTTTTAACCTAATAACCGCTTCACCAAAATCTGAGCCGCCACCCCTATATCATGTATCTCTTCTTCTTCATCTCAACCCTAGCCACCTCACTCCTCCATTTTCGTTCAATCACCACCATTGAAACCTTGTCTAAAAAAATGATATGCTTTGAATTCGTAAGTCCTGTTTTTTTAGGGATAACCTACTTTTTGATAAATCAATGGAATGGATCGAGATTAATATGGAATCTCTTTTGCTTTCACTGTCATTTATTTGTTGTTTTTATATACTAATCAAGGTGGATCGTTGATTTTGGGTATCAAGTAACAATGTGGATAAATGAAAGAAACATGTTAAACATACAGGTATGTATCAACCTCTCATTTTTGGTAAACCCATATTTCAACATGTCTGTGAATTATAAATATGTTTGCTAAAATGGTTTATTATCTCACGAGTTGTGGTTGTGTTCAGGTGTGGATCCAAAGTCGGTATTGTGCGAGTTTTCAGTGATAAGCATGACGAAGGTGATGCATCTACCTAGTAATTTTCTCAATATAACGCCTCCCCATTCACACAAATGGCGACCCACCACCATGATCGAGATGAATGAAATATTTTTTGAATAAACTTTCCTTTGATGAAGATATCACATTGAAAAGCCGTTCCAGAAAGCCTCATTTTTGCCAATCATTTTCAAAGTAGGTTAGTATTTTACAGTAATTTTTATAATTGAATAGTCTTCTTTATTATGTGCTCAAGGTTGGTGTCACATGGTTAAAAACTAAAATTTGTGTTAATTTATTTAATATATGTTGTCATCATGCTTTGCTTTTGTGTTTGTTCTCCTCGATGCTTACAGATGAATATATTATTTTTCTTTGTTAAATTTATTCACTTACATTGGTGTCTAGCTATAATAAACTAAAGTACCTTTATACGATATTTAAGTTGGATCGATGACGTGGATATGTGATCTAGATCATTAGTTGAAGTTTATTTTTTTTAAATATACCTTTTTTTAAATAGCAACCAGTTGGATCGATGACGTTAAGTTGGATCCATGACGTTAGATCCATACCTCCTGTGTTACACATTATCAAAATGTCCTTGCATTTGATTGTTGTAAGATTATTGTAATGATGCATATTTGTTTTATGGTTGATATAAAATAAATAGAATTGTGTGAGTATATGTTTTAAGGTTGATATAAAATAAATTGAATGGTACATATGTGTTTTATTATCGATATAAAATAAATAGAAGGGTGTGCAAATTTATTTTATAGTTAATATAAAATCAGTGGATCGGTGCATATGTGTTTTATGGCTCGGTGTATATGTGTTTTACGGATGATATAAAATCAATAGAAGTGCGTGAATATATGCTTTATGGCTCGGTGTAGCCTTTGAAATATTTGTTTCTCTGCTTGTTTTACTGTGGAAGCTTCTAACTTAGATATAAATTATGTATGTGATTGTGTTTTAGGTTTAAAAAGTGTCTGCACATATGTTTTATGATTAGTATAAAATCAAAAAAGGGTGTGCACATATGTTTTATCGCTAGTATAAAATCAATAACAAGTGTGTGCATATTTGTTTTATGGCTTGTATAAAATCAATATACCGATGTGCATATGTCTTTTAAGGGTGATATAAAATCAAGGAAAGAATTATATGTATATGCTTCAAATTGTGCACATGTGTTTTAGATCGTGCATAAGTATTTGCTAGTTGTTTATGATCAATAATAAGTTTATATAATTTATTTGATATAGACAAAGATTGTGCACATGTGTTTAAGTCATTGAACTTTTTGTATATATGCAAATTTCCATGTTTATATTTATGTTTATGTTTTTATTTGTTATTGATTATGTACTAAACTATTAATATTGGATGCAAATTTCAGGTTTATCGTGAAGGCGAAGAATACAAATACACTTGTATAAGATGAATTATATAATAAAAGTTTGCTCCTAGTCTATTTTATATTTTATGTAACATGTCGAATGATAATTGATGTTGTCTGGTTACTTGACGTGTGGTTGTTGGCACAAAATTGTATCAGTCAATATGAGCGAGACGATAAAAACACATGTGCACAAGAATTAAAAACACATGTGTAGATTTCATGGGTTGTTGAAAAGGCGAGGAGTACATGCGCACTCCTAAAAGATGAATCAACTGTTAAAGACATTGTATTGTGTACATGTGAACGCTTCATATATTTGTAATAAAACATATTTATGTAATATTTTTTAAAGTTGTGTTGTTTGATAAAATTGCATCAATGTACTAATAAATTTTTGCACCTTTTAGTACAATGCTCATAGATATGCCCAAAGATCTTACATGATGTGCACCTAGAGGCCTCCACTCATACTCAACTGGATAGATTCTTTAGTAAACCCATCCCACATGGAGAGGGGACACCAATAATAATAACTTCTACGAGCTCATCCTCGAACCAACCTCGATTAAGCATCGAGCAAAACTAATTCTACCCCAAGAATCCTTACACATAGAGCTTGTGTAAGAATCCAACATAATAGGTTTGCCAATAAATGAAGAAATCAAGTTGATACCATCATCTTCAAAAAACTTGAATAGGCACATCATGTAATTTAACCCATATCGAATCTGAGTCAGCTCTTCCTTACATAAACTAGTATCAATTGACCATTTCTTGAGAATGATCGGTGATTTACGTATCATCAAGGTCCTTCTTCAACTTCGCTTCTAAACCGACTGAGTATCAATTTAAAAAAGAAAAACCTTTGCATTCATCATGATCTTTCAAACCATACTTAGCCCAATTATTTCTAACATAGTATTCAACCAGGAAATGACATTCTATTACCAATAAAGTAGCCATATAGAGTGTATTCAAGGCGAGCACTAACCTTTTCTACTACTCTCGTGGAATAGACACGTTAACTCCTTCACAAACAGCTCGAGAACAAAAGAACTATAAGTAGAGTGTGGACAAGTTTGTGTATTCGCATCCGCATTATCATTAGGTATAGTATCTTTGCCACTCGCGCCGAGTTAGTTGCATTAGCCTTCATGTCAAGCGTATAAGCCTCAAATAAACCACACATAGCCTCAGAAACCTGTGAACGAGTTTCACTATCCAAAGTAGGCCATATCGGATGTTTGCCCTCTTCAAGCGCTTTAATGAATAAATCAATATCCGATGCAGATTTAAACGAGACCCCAAACACCCCTTCAATAAAATCATGTTTACTTTTGATATAATTAACGACTATTAGGACCGGTAGGGGACACGAGTCCGTAGTAACGTTGTTTGTATATATTTATTTATGTAATATTCTTTAAAGATACACGTGCAAATACAAAACACCTATGCATAAACAAAAATACAATTTTACGTAACGTAAAACACATGTGCACATATTGATTTTTAAACAAGTATAATGCAAAAAAAAAAAAAAAAAAAAAAAAAAGTCTAAAATCTCGAAAAAACGTTTTTAAAAAATAAAAGATTAAATTAAAAGTATTTTACCAAAATACCCTTTAGAATTAAATATTAAAACTAAATATCCAAAAAATCGATTGGTTGATGGTAGTTCTCATGATTCTCGCATTTTTCTTGGTTACAAAATAACCCTTCCTATATATATATATATATATATATATATATATATATATATATATATATATATATATATATATGAATATATACAATAGCGACTCATGCTAGAAATGAATAAAATAAACATATGACAATATCATTGTTTTTATAAATCGGCAACGGGAAACATTTCAATTATATATACGTGGGAATTTCTAAGGAATAACTAACTTGGATGATATAGCGCATCTTTTGAATTTGAACTGTAAGCACTCCCACACAAGTGAAACCAATGCTAGTATCGCACTATTGAATTATCTATTCAAGCACTATCATTTTGGTCGTGAACCAAACGTTTATCATAATTCTAAGACTTGCCATCTCGTACCTAGGTTCCGGGTCAGAGCCGTTGCTATATCACAATTGATCTTGTTGTGCTTTATCACTATCACCAAGGTGAGTTCATAGCATCTCTTTTACTTATCTTTACAAACCCCGATAGGGAGATACATGCTATAAACTAGAACACATGCTTTTGCAATTGTACGCTACTTAATTATTGGTATTGCCTAAGTTGTTAGCCGAAAGACCCATGCATCATGAACCATTAGTCACTTGCGAGTGAACGCAGATATCATGAATATTACTATGGGGAGTAACGACCCTGTCTTGGTTATCGAAAATAACCGGGGCGCACCATATTTGAATTGCATTAGGTAATTGGATATTACCTCCTTGGGGGCAAACTGATACTGATTGTACAATAAATCGTACGACCAGGCCTTCGATGGTGATCGAAGGGTATGAGGGGTGTTATGCTTGCACCAAACTTATAGCCAATCTGGAATAAGAAATAGAAGACACTTCGTTAAGTGATTGCGCAGGGGTTGGACCTGCGAACCACCTCCAGCGTGCGAGTAAGTATGTGTTATGTTTTGTAAGTAATGTTAAGAGTGTGAAATGTTGTGTTCAATGAGCATACCCTCAGTAATGACTCATCAAATCTATTTATAGGTAGAAAAATACACTTGGAGTGTCTTCGATCTTGACTTTGCCATTTTCTTCATGTTTTTGCTCCTTTTCATCCAAATATGCTTCATTACAACATTTTGCTTCCAAAAGACCTAAAAAGTGAAACGGAACGAAATTAAGCAGTAATGGATATAAAATGTGTCGAAATAGGGCTTAAATGACCCCCTAAAAGCATACATTTTAAAAAGAGACCCAACTTGTGGAGAATGATGTTGATTCTGACGATCCCCCCTCCGAGGACCAACTTGTGATCGTAGGGTCTTCCGGCATTGCTGATAGAGTTCGGAGTAGGAAGGGTACAAGTGCCAAGGCTTCAAAGTCATCCTCCAAGAGAAAGTTAGTGTTGCCCACCCTTTCATCTCATACCACTCGTCAAAAAAGTGCCCAAGGCAAATTAGTGGTGTTTCCTGCTATCGAAGGGCCTGGTGATGAGGACATTCATGGTAAGCCTGCAATCCTGTGATCAAAAATTTATTATAATTCTTTAGCCCGATAATCATATGACTTCCACAGGTTTTCCTGATACGAAGGAGCTTCCGACCCCCTTGGCTTGTCACTTACTGGTAGAGCGTGTGACCCCGCCTGGTTGGAAAGGGGTGTTGGACAATATTTCCTTGGAGAGACTTTGTGACATGCATGACAAAAGTTACACAAGGCAGGTTGTGCTTGATAATCATTTGAATACTCGGACTAGAGAGCTCATGCACACTGTCAAGTCTGCAAGGGAAGAGATGGATGTAATGCTTGCTAGGGAGAAGGCGCGAGATCAACAATATGCAGATCTTCAGGCCAAGTGTGAAGAAGCTTGAAGGACAACTTGCCGAGAGCCGTGCTGAGTGCAGCAAGCTAAAACTTGAAGGAACCAAAGTCACCAGCTACAAAGAATAACTTTCTGCATTGACTTCTAAATGTGCAGGTTATGATGCGGAGAGGACTAGGCTTGTTGAGCAGGAGATCAAGCTGAGAGAGGAAGTGGATGGATTGGACCTTCGTTGTAGGATATTGAAGAAGGATAGGGTTGATTTGGTTTCCAAAGTCATTCCTTACATAGGTATGAAGCTCTACCACAGTGATGAAGTGGGTGAGGTGGTGGGAAGGTTAGTTAATGCAGCCATCTTCTATGGCAAATGCACCAGACTGAAAAAGGTAGTAGCTACAGGGAAACCAATGGTGCTTTCTGATGTGCCCTATTATCGGTCTACAGCTGAAAAGGAATATGACGAAGCTGGAAATGCCTTGTCTACTGCCGAGTTTCCGTTCCTTTCTTAGGCGACGAAGGACCCCACAGGATCCATCGAAGATCTCCTGTCGAAGAAGCCCAAGAAGGTATAACCTATCTCTCCCAGTAAGAAGACTCCATCTGCCAAGCTTCCATCCCCCAGATCTGTTGACCCGACTCATTCCAAAGTTTAATGAAGGCTACCATGTTGGTAGTAATTCAATCCCCAGGGGGTATGTACCCTGTTTCAAACAATTTTCTGATGGCTCTTTCCAGGCTTAGGCCTGATGAAACAATTATCTGTGTGGTATGTACCATGTTGGTAGTAATTCAATCCCCAGGGTGGTATGTACCATGTTTCAAACAATTGTCTAATGGCTCTTTCCAGGCTTAGGACTGATGAAACAATTATCTGTGTGTTTGTTAAGGCTATGGCATTATTCTAAACAATGTTGTGAACTAATCGTTAGGGCTTCGGCCTATTGCTAGGTAAACTAGCATAAATTAAATATCTACTATTGGAGACTATGTCTCATTTTGATTAATGCTAATTCTTCTCGTATGTTTCATATGCACGTAACTTATTTTACAACCTAAGACGTATGGTAGATACATAGCCTCATTATGTGTAAATTCTGCACCAAGAATATTAGCAATCGTATAATTTAATTGTTGACAGAGGGTTGTGACCCACTCCGTCTTCATCCTTTGGGTAACATAAGGCTTGGAATACCTTAAGACCACTTAGGAAAGTTAATGTGAAGTTTAGATGGATGTTATGTATATGTTCAAGACTTATTGTTGTCTAGTTGCATCCCTTCGACATTGAAACTTATAAACGACTTGGCTGACAAATCTTTGTTGTATTAGAATGAAACAAGATATTTGAGAGAAAATATGTTATATCATTAATTGGGTAGGGAGGATTACATCATTTTAGAAAATGAAAACTAGACACCTACCATTAATGCTTCTTTCCCTAAGTGAGAAGAATGCAAATATATTGATTGAAAGCGAAGAAAAAATGTCCTTAGACATTGTAAGCTCTATATGTAAAACTTACGAAGGGTGGTGCCATTCCAAGTCCTATCAATAGCGTTTCCATCGAGGGTATCCAGCTTGTAGGCTCCGTTGCCATATGCTTCTGTTATGACGTAGGGTCCTTCCCAAGTGGGCCCTAGTTTTCCCTGATAATCAACTTTACTTGCACTGTTAAGTCGGAGGACGTATTCTCCTGGCTTGAATGTCGAAGGTCGAACCCTGCTGTTGTAATACTTTACAATCTTCTGTTTGTGAATAGCCTCTCGTATTGAGGCGATTTTCCTTCTTTCTTCAAGTAAGTCCAGATTGTTACGGAGTCTTTCTTCATTTTCTGTTGCTTCGAAGTTCATGACGCGCTCTGTTTCAACACTTACTTTTGAAGGTATCATAGCTTCGGTGCCATATGTTAGGCTAAAAGGTGTTTTCCCATGGCTGGACTTTGTATGCATCATGTGAGCCCAGAGTACTTGAGGCAGCTCGTCTACCCAACCATGATGGCTTCAACCGAGCCTCCGTTCTATGCCTTGAATGACATCTCTGTTAGTGACTTCCACCTACCCATTTCCTTGAGGATGGTAAACGGAGGTGAATGACTGCTTTATGTTTAGACCTCTGCAAAATACGGGAAATACCCCTTCGGCAAATTGCTTCCCGTTATCTGATGATGATGTGAGGGACTTCGAATCGGCATATAATGTGCTCCCATTCGAATATTTTCATGTGCTTTCCTGTGATTGATGCCAAAGGCTTGGCTTCGACCCATTTTGTAAAGTAATCAATGGATACGAATTTAACCCCTCCTGGAGCTATTGGTAGAGGACCAACTATGTCTATCCCCCATTGGCTGAAAGGCCATGCGGATGTAACGGAGGTCATATTCTGCTTAGGTAGCCTGGAACTCGCGAATGGATTTGGCAGGCTTTACACTTCTGGATTATGTCCACAGTGTCCATGTGCATCGAAGGCCAATAATACCCTATCTTCATTATCTTGGAAACAACAGAGCGAGGTCCTGCATGCAAACCGCAAGATCCTTCGTGCACCTCCTAAATGATGTTCAAAGCTTGCTTGGGTCCTACACAACGGAGCCATGGAGACAAGAAAGACCTTCTATATTGATAATTCCCCATGATCCTGTACTGTGGTGCTTTTATTTGGACCTTTCGTGCCAGTTTTGGGTCCTCCGGCAAGATGCTACTTATAAAATATTCCCTAATCGGAGTCATCCAGCTTGACTCTTCTTCCAAGATTATTGTTAGGAATTAGAAAATTCAATCGTTAAAGAGTCGGTCACCTCAAGTATATGTATTCGATAGAAAGCTCGTAGTCGTAGTCAAGTTATGTTATTTTGTAGTTTGTTAAGTAACACCGTGGAGGACGGACGGGTCTTTACCCACTGTATGCCTGATCCACAGCCCGTAGGTGGCGTTTATTTGTAAGACACTATAAATACCCTCTACCTCCCAAGGTAGAGGTTGAGCTCAATACCATTTTTCTTTGTTTCACATAGTTCCCAACTCTCTTCCCTTTCTCTCTCTAGAACTTTCTCTCTCTAAACAACTTATACGCCCCATTGTGATTATGGTTTAGTGTGTTTGTGAAATCCTATATCTTACAATTGGTATCAAGAGCCATGGTTTGATCACTCATCTTTCATGCTCTTTGTTTTGGTGGATTTCATAAGGTTTTTGGGGTTTTAAGTGTTTAGGAGAGTTTGAATCATTTGGACAAATTCTAGTGTTAAAGTTTGAATTTTGCTTGTACTTTTGTGTTTAGGATCATCATATGTGTTTATGTTTTGAATTGGAAGGCTTAAATTATTGTGGTTTGGTTGTTTTGATTGATAAAGTGGTTATTTGTGAAAGTTGTCTGAGCGAGTTGAGTCTCGGATTTTGTTTCTTGAGCGAGTTGCTTTGTTATTGGATGCGAGTTGGTATATGCGACTTGGCTATTTAGCGAGTTGACCTTTTATGCGACTTGGGTTCTAAGCTAGTTGTTTCTTTAAGCGACTTGGGTTCTAAGCGAGTTGTTTCTTTAAGCGACTTGAGTTCTAAAGCAACTTGGCTATTAAGCGAGTTGTACAGCTAGCGAGTTAGTTTAAGCGACTTGGTGGTTAAGGGAGTTGTCTCTGTTTGCGACTTGCTATTAAGCGATTTGTCTCTATATGCGACTTTGCTATTAAGCGAGTTGATTCTTTAAGCGACTTGTTTCTTTAAGCGAGTTGGGTGTTTTGCGAGTTGATAACTAAGCGAGTTGACTGTTTAGCTACTTGTCTATTGAGACTTGTTACTTCTTCGTGCTACATTTTTACGGTTGTTCTTTTGGTTTAGTAAAATCCAGTGAAAGAATCAATTTCCCGGTTTAATCAAAGAATAGTAAAATCCCGTAGAACTTGTAATCATGGCAAACATCGTACCAACTATTGTTTCTTCAGGTCGAGGGCGTTCAAGCGGTGGATCGGATACTCGTCCACCCATGCTTGATGTAATTGATTATGACTCATGGGCTCAACGAATCCGATTGTCTTGTTTGGGAAAAGAAAACGGAGTCAACATTCTCAAGTCAATCGATGAAGGACCTTATCAATTGAGACTACAAGAGACATAATTGATATCTGCGATGATGGAACAATGATCTTTGGATTGGACGGACCAAAATGTATGATGAGCTCAATGATAAGGAGAAAAGAGATTCGATCTTGATATCGGGGCTTCTAACATTATACTTATGGGTCTTCCAAAAGACATCTACAAGCTTATCAATCACAACACTGAAGCCAAAGCGGTTTGGGATAATGTCAAGATGCTTCTCTCGGTTACGAATTAACCAAGGAAGGCAGAGAATCTGGCTGTATGATGAGTTTGAGCACTTCAAGATGAAACCGGATGAGAGTGTCTATGAGTACTACGTGAGATTCCATAAGCTTGTGAATGACATGAGGAACATCAAAATGACCATGCCTAACATTCAGCTAAACTCAAAGTTTGTGAACAACATGAATCCCGAGTGGCACAAATTTGTCACCTCTGTGAAGCTAACCAAAGGACTAAAGAATACAAACTATGAGAAATTGTATGCCTTCTGCTTGAGAATGAGAGGCATGCTATGTTTGAAAAAGGATTACGGATCGGTTCAAAACCAATCGGGGAGTAACAAGCTCACCAAATGATTCTCGACTTTCTACACCAATGTTGGTATTACCACCAAAGCATCTCAAGTCATACCCATGGGTAATGGTAATTACAAGCTCATCCACGATCCAAGATATAAGCCTCCCAACTCAAACACACTCATGGAAAACTTCATCAATCAACTGTCTCTCATGGTTAGTCAAAACATGAACTCTCTCCACACACCAAAAATAACCTCGAGCGGCATCCAATCCACACAATCAAGCTACCGTCGGAGATGGGAAGGTTGTGGTGCAACTAGCTCAAGAAAGGCAGTATGAGCAGGGAAGAGGTGGAGTTGGTAGAGGATTGTAGCAAATCGAATCGTGGAAGGAATCCAAATCATGGACAAGCAAAGCCGATCAATGCTACAACTGTGGTGGTGAGGACACATTGCTAGGGCGCACATCTCCAAAACATCCACGAATGCGAATACTTGAGAGACAAGATGTTGCTCGTGCAAGCTCGGGATAATGGTGCGACTTTGGATGAAGAGGAGTTGTTGTTTCTTCTTGAGGGCAATGCCAAGACATATGATGCGATGTGGATGAGCGACCAATTCGGAGATAGGTCACAATCATCGAATGCCTTTCAAGTCGTTGATCGTGATGCATACGACTCGGCGTCGATGATGAACCTCTTGCACAAACAATTTTCATGGCTAGCATTTCTCCAATGGTCTCTCCTAAGGTCTCATCATCACAACAAGTGATCCATCCAAAGAATCAATCATCTCGGGTATTAAAACTATATGATAAAATTGATGAGCAAAGATGCATAATAAAGTACAATCTCTTGAAACTTATGAATCGAGATATTGATGATGAGGGTAATAGCAATATTGTCCCATATGATCAATATGTGAAGCAAAGTGAAAGTGAGGTTGTACCAAGTAATGCATCTTCGCAATCAATGATGACTATGCTTTGATGAATACACCCATGTGCCCTCGATGATTCTGTTATCTCTCGAATCGAATGCCTATAAAGAACAAGTTGCTATTTATAAACAACGTGCTAAGTTTGAGTTAACTACCCGTGAGCGGGAAATGGATGACCAAATGCGTACAATTATTAGAAAAAGTAATTTTAGAAAGAAGTATTAAAACAAGAGTTAAACTCCTTACAAGAAAAGCTTTCTAAAGCGCTAAGCAAAAACAAGAACTTCAAGAAAATGTGAAAATGCTTAAGCAAGAATTCAATGCTAAGGAATCAAAACTTTTGAATGATTTTTCCAATCTAAAACTTTGAAAAACAAGCTTGAAAATAAGTTGTGCGTACAAGGAATACCATTCAGATTGCTCACTGATCACCAAACACGAGTTTTAAGCGATAAGCATAGTATTCCCATTATTAAGGAACCCAACCACGAGTATGGTAAGAAAGCAAGAGAAGCTCGAAAGTAATTTATGATGGTAATGAAATCCTTAAGCCTAGAAAACCTAGTTCTACTGAGTGCATTTTGAGGAAGATAAGAAATCGATGAAGTCACTAGGAGAAAATGGATAAGAAACTTAACAATCACGCATGTAAAGAGAAAACATAACGATCAAACCTCATGATTACACTAAGGAAAATTGGATCTCCTTAACATGTTTAAGCCTCAAACTCAATTAACCCCGAGCAGTTTTTGGAAGAAAGATATGGATATGCTAAAAGTGAAAATCTTGTTGAAAAGAATCCCCTTGTAGGAAATTGACTCGAACAACTGTGTATCCTCCTAATACACCAATGCATCTAGTTCCTAGATCTATTGCCACTAATAGCAAGACCTTAATCAGCCTATATGTTGTTTATCGGATGTTTGTTGATTTTGAGAAAAGTGTAAGAAGAGAATCACACCTCTGTGGATAAGCGGGGGAAAGGGGTTTTGAACAAACTAAAAAATGTTATTTAACTGAAGTCATGCCTTTCTTTAAACAATTAAAAGGTCAATTTGAGAGCCTTCAAAAAGGGATAAATTCATATATTAAAGAAATGGAAAAGGAATTTGATGCAATGATTGTTGAGGTCAATGATTATCAACAGGAACTCAAATATAATGAGGTTGAAAGGAAGAACTTGCATATCTTAAATGAGAATTTGATTTCGAGTTGTGTTGCTCAAGATGTGTTTTATACTGTTACTAAGCACTCTATTACTGCTTCTCGATTTCATGAATTATCTATTGCATTGAAAGTTTCCCATGATCGTGTCATTGAGCTTGAAAACAAAAAACTCAGAACTTAATATGAAAATTGATCAGGATGATCACGATAATTTGGTAAAACATCTTTCTAAACTAGAAGTTGAACATTTTGATTTGCAACTAAAATATCAACATCTTAAAGAAAATGTCAAAACCTCAAATATCAAGACATCCTCGGATGTTCCGAGTTTGATCACGCTTTTCGGATAAACAAACGTGACGAACAGATTCAAGCTCATTGCAACACGATCAGAAAGTTGAAAGCCCAAATTTCTCAATTAAAGGGTGAAAAGAACAATGTGACTGGTTCCCATATGCCTCCTCCTTTAGATTCTCAGTACTCTCAAACTTTTCATCTTCAAAACTTGGTTAATGTTTTGCAAAAAGAAAACGAGAGTTTTCTAGAAGAAAATGAAAAAGTTAAACGACACTTTAAAGAGTTATATGATTCAATGAAAGTCACTCGTGACAAAAACAACGAAAAAATAACTTCTTTACAAAAAGAAATTGAGAATCGAGAGTCGGGAAAAGGAAGCGCCACTTGTCTTCAATGAGAATGTTGCATCAAAGTCGTCCTCGATCGCAAATATATTGTATTGTTAAATACATTCCTCCTCATCTTAAGAACAATGAACTTGTGTTTCATAACTATTGTGCTCACCTTAAGGATAGTCTAGAATGTCTCCGTGAGATTATGGAAGAGGACTTCATTAATAAGCCTCTTGATAGAGAAATTAGGTTTGCTTGCATTCAGGCCAAACGATCTCAGGAGTTGCTAGAATGTTTAATTGCAACATGTCCTAAATCCTTAGGTGCGAAAGGTAAAACTGTGATGCCTTGTTCTATGCCTAATGCCAAGCATACAATCCACTCTATGCCCAGTAATATGAAAGTGAATTCTAAGGTGCCTTCTAGTAGTTCAGATCCTTGCACATCTAGTTCAGGAATGCAAAAGTAGCTCAACCAATTAATGTTCCCATAATTCCCACTACAGGGAGTAATCGGTGACATTAAAGCAAGCGGGTCAAAGCCTCCGTGCAATACCAAGAATGATAGGACCTTGCAAGCTAGGAATGTTCGGTGGAAGAAAGTAGAAGATCACCTTAGGAGAATTTGAATAAAGCGAATCGTGTTGATTCTAGTGTTAGCTCTAAGCGTCTTGTAATTAACGCGATTACGCTACTTTGGCAAAGCATGTAATGATGATTGCGTTGTTTCTGTTACTAATCATGAATGTGGTGTGAATGCTTTGTCTAATGCTGTCAAATGCCCAGTTAAAACTGTTAATGTTAAAAATCAAGCTAAGAAAGCTAAAAGGCAAAGGCGAAAGAAGGCTAGAAAAGAGTGGAAACCCACAGGAAGAATATATAGTAAAATAGGTTATCAATGGATACCTTCTGGCCATAAGTTCAATGAGTTGTGTCCTCAATTTGCTAAGATAATGCCCACTAGAAAATGGATGCCTATTGGTAGAACTATTCCCTTAAGAAGTGAACATACTTTGAATAGGTCAAATACGGACATTAGCACTGCATCCATTTCTGATGATTCCATTGTTTCTATTTTTGATGTGGGTGTTCCATTTACTGTTACTAACCAAGTGGAACCCATTATTGCATGGGGTTCCCAATTATCGATTATCCATTCTTGTCTCGTGTTCAGCTGCGGATCGTTCAAATCGTTACGTGGTACACGGACTCGAGTTGTTCCAAGCATATGATTGGAGACCGGTCGCGCTCATGAACTTCGTGAGCAAATTCATCGGGGCCGTTAGATTCGGGAACGATCATTTCGGTGCAATTATGGGTTATGGAGATTATGTTGTCGGTGATAGTGTTATCTCCGGGGTATATTACGTAGAAGGTCTTGGTCATAACTTATTCTCGATCGGTCAATTACGTGATTACGATATAGAAGTGGCCTTGAGAAATACTTGTTTCGTTAGAGAACTTGATGGTAAAGAACTTTTAAGAGGAACACTTGGTTCAAATCTATACACCATCTCTATCGAATATATGATGAAGTCTTCTCCAATTTGCTTGTTGTCAAAGGCTTCAAAACAAAGTCATGGTCATGGCATCGTCGTCTCAATCACTTGAACTTGGCACCATCAATGATCTCTCCGAGAAAGGACTTAGTTGTAGGTGTACCTAGACTAAAGTATGAAAAGGATCATCTTTGTTCGACATGCCAATTGGGAAAAAGCAAGAAATATGCCCACAAACCCAAACCTACAAACTCAATTATGAAGTTCTTCATACAATTCACATGGATTTATGTGGACCCATGAGAGTGAGAATATCTTTGGGAAGAAATATGTGTTAGTTGTGGTTGATGATTACTCTCGATTCACAGGTCAAGTTCTTAAGGACAAAGGATGAAACTCAAGATATCATCATCAAACTTATCAAACAACTGCAGGTTCGACTTAACAAAACTATCGAAATCATCCAAACATACAATGGGCCCGAGTTTGTGAATAAACAACTTAGTGAGTTTTATGAAAGTGTTGGAATCGGTCATCAAAGAAGTGTTCCACGAACTCTTCAGCGAGCGGTGTAGTTGAAAGGCAATCGAACTCTTGTGGAAGCTGCAAGAACAATCTTGATTTACTCAAAGGTTCCAATGTTTCTCCGGGTGAAGCCATTGCCACTTGCATGCTACACTCAAAATCGTTCCCTAATTCACACCGCTCATGGAAAAACTCCATATGAACTTGTCCACAATAGAAAACCTAATCTCTCATTCCTTCGTGTGTTTGGTGTATTGTGTTATCCAACTAATGAGGGCCAAGACTTTGCAAACTTAAAGCTAAAGCGGACATTGGAGTATTTGTAGGATATGCACCAAACAAAAGGGATGCCGAATCTACAACAAAAGAACCCGAAATATCATGGAAACAATTCACGTTACGTTCGATGGTGACCGGTCCAATGGCTCCGGGACAACCCGATTCGGACCCGCATCATCATGTAGTCCCATCGGTTCTACTCTTGTTTACGACTCCTGCAACAACTCCTTATGTACCTCCTTGGAAGATGACTTGAAGAAACTATTTGATCCAATGTTTGATGAACACTATGAGCCAACCGCTAATGATATGTCAATTCCATCATCGAGGTTGCTACCATCCCTGTCAATGAAGTTAACCCTTCGGTTTCTATGGCTAAGTCAAGAAGCGCTTCTTCTTGATCACTCTATCTCATCAACAAATCATCAATCATCAGTGTACATCATGGAAATGTTTCGGCACCCTTGATGGAGAAAATCCTTTGCTACTCCTAAAGATGCACCGCTTGAAAACATATTTGCTCACGAATCATCATCGAACCATCTTCATTAGGAGAAATCGATTACGCTACTTGGTTCCTCAACAACAACCACATGAACACCTTAGGAAATGGACACATGATCATCCATTGGACAACATCATTGGAAACCCTCTCGTCCGGTTTCAACACGGAAACAACTTGCAACCAATGCCTTATGGTGCTTCTTCAACTCCGCACTCTCTAAGGTCGAACCAAAAGATGTTAAAGCGCCATGAATGAAGGCAATGGTTCAATTCCATGCAAGAAGAAATTCATGAGTTTGATCGACTTGATGTATGGGAATTAGTACCGCTCCAGTTGTGCTATGATCATTGCTCTAAAGTGGATCTTCAAAGTGAAACTTGATGAGCATGGTGATGTTTTAAAGAACAAAGCTTGATTGGTTGCAAAAGGATATCGTCAAGAGGAGGTATTGACTTTGAAGAATCATTTGCTCACATTGCTAGTATCGAGGCAATCGAATCTTCTTGGCTAATGATGCAAGTAAGAACATGGTAGTCTATCAAATTGATGTAAAGGCGGTGTGGCGTTTCTTAACGGAGATCTTAAAGAAGTCGTATCGTCGACCAACTGAAGGCTTTGTGAATCGAGCATCCTACTCCGTCTATCGTTTGAAGAATGCTCTTTACGGTTTAAAGCAAGCTCCAAGGGCATGGTATGATACTCTATCAAAGTTTCTTCTATCTCTTGGATTGACAAAGGAGCGATTGATCCGACATTGTTCACCGGAAGTCGAGCAAACATTTAACTCACGTTCAAATATATGTTGATGATATTATCTTTGCCTCGGTGACCCCAATGAATGTGATCATTTTCAAATGAAATGGGTTCCAAATTTCAAATGTCAATGATGGAACAAATGTCATTTTCTTGGGATTACAAATTTCACAAAGTCCGGAGGCATTTTATAAATCAATCTAAATATGCAAATGAGATTTTAAAGAAATTTGGATTTGATTCTAGTGACCTATTGACACTCCCATGATTGAGAGTACTAAAGCGGATGAGGACCACTCGGGGATCATGGTAGACCAAGCGAAATATCGTAGTATGATTGGATCCTTGATGTACCTCACGGCCGATGAGCACGATATTTTGTTCGTTGTATGCATGTGTACTAGATACCGAGCTAAGCCTACCAAAAACACCTTGAAGCGGTTAAGCGGGTCTTCGGTATCTCAAGGAACCATCAACATGGGACTTTGGTACCAAGGACACCGGTATGTCACTAACGACATATGCAAATGCGGATCATGCGGGATGTCAAGATACTCGTCGGAAATGCGTGCAGGTGCTCGGTTTTGGGTGATAAGCTTGTGAGTGGTCTTCAAAAAGCAAACAGTACTTCTATTTCCTCTCTGAGGTTGAATACATAGCCATGTCATCTTGTTGTGCTCAAATCCTATGGATGAGATCCCATTATCGACTATGGCTTTGAATTCAACAAAATCCTATGTCTTGTGATAATAAAGCGCTATTGCTCTCTCATGCAACAACGTACAACACTCAAGAGCAAAGCACATCGACATTCGACATCATTTCATCGAGAGCAAGTTGAAAGCGGTGTGGTGGAACTATACTTTGTGAGGACCGAATACCGGTTAGCGACATCTTCACCAAAGCTCTTCCTAGAGAACGTTTTGAGTTTATCCTTCCACGACTTGGTCTAAAGAGCCTACAACCGGAAATACTCAAACGTCTTCAAGAGGAAGAAGAGGAGTAAAAGGTCTTTATCCATCTATCTCTTGTATATATTTATTCAAAAAGCAAAATACAAAATTTCAAAACCCACAAAAGAAAATATAAAAATATAAAATTCTCAAAAATCCATAAAAAATTAGAAAATCTTGAAAATTTCCACACAAAAAAAAATATATTGTTATTTTGTCATGTTTTTTTTTCCTTATTCGATATCATCTACGGACTTTGTGTTGACATTCAAAGAATGTCACGGGTCTTTAGATGTTCTTCGAATGTACATATTTTTGTGTTAAAAAAAATGAGGCGGAGAAAAATGGTGGTTTATTGTCATTTCAAGTAGTAACCCGTTTTAAAAGTAAAGAACAGAGCCATGCTTTATCTTATTTTTCAAATCTCATGCTCTGATTCTTAAAACAAATGTTTGTCATCAAAAAGACAAATGTTTCTCTTTCCAAATATTTTCCGTCTAATGATTCTTCTGAAAAATATTTGCCATCTAATGAAAACTAAATTGCTTTGAAAATACCTCGTACTCTATTATTCGTGTAAGTCATTTGTGCTCATCATCTCTCAAAATCTCTATCTCTCAATCAACAACTTGTGTCATTGATTGAGGGGGAGAATGATTTTATTCGAATTAAAAAGTTTATTTTGAAAGGTCACTTTTCAACCAATTGGCACGTAAATGAGCAAGGTTTATTGTTGAAAAATCAAAAGAATAGTGTTTTATCTGATTGATTCAAAACCTTTGCTAATGTTATGTTTTCAAAAGACAATATTGCATGTTTAAAACAATGGAGTTTAAAGTCCGAAAATCGATTCTTATCGAGTTAAAATGTTTTTTTTCAAAAGCAAGTCACTATTCTCCTCAAAAGCTCTCAAAATTTAATTTAAATCAATAGAGATCACATCTCTCAAAGGATTTGGAAAGTGTGATCGGGGGAGAATTTGTGATTTAAATTGGATTTAAACTGATAACTTGATAATTGGTTTTATAAGTGTTTAACAAGCTTTCCTCCCCGCATGTGCCAAACGATTTCAAAATTTTCATGCACATGTTGAGGGGGAGCATCTATTTCAAACCACAAAGAATTAAAACGTGATTGATATGTATCTAAGTGCAAATTCCCTCTAGTATGTGCAAAACTCTTTCAAACCTCGAGGCACATATTGAGGGGGAGCAAACCTTTGAAAACCTCATCCTTCCCCAATATGCTTTATCTACTTGATTTAATCAGGGAAGTGATGTTGATATCTTTTAGAAAATGGTAATCAAAGAAGTTAATTCTTCCTCTTGCCTCCGTGTGCTAAAACGATTTCAAATACATGATGCACATGTTGAGGGGAGCTCTTTTCTAAAAATATCAAAAACAATTCGGTACAAAATGCTTTGTTAATATATCACAAGTATCTGGATTGATTTTCAAATGGTTTTCAATTGGTTCCAATGGCAGATGAACAATACCAAATAGAGTGACCAACTTTACTTTATGTATAGTGATATAAGGACGATAAGGTTAGGTATGTGTTCCCATGATCCGCCATAACCGGAGGGATCTACCAGGGACAATCCACTAGATAGTGTAGAAGTCCTTAGGTATGATGAAAAAAGGAGAAATGTGAGATATGGGAAGAGTGCGGATGAGGATGTAGCTAATCTTGGAATAAACCCAACAAGGTTCTAGTTATGAAGTCTCGATAAGCATGAAGGGTTGAAGAATGAAAAGAATTGAATGTGAAAGGGTGAAAATAAATAGCCCTCGATAATTCAACCTTAGGGCGTATACCGGTTCAATTCATATACTCTTGGTGGTTACTAAGGTAACATTGGTATTGAAGACAAGGCGTCATGGACCCAAAGGCGCTTGCACTACTAACTTCCCAAACCACTCAAGTTCCTCTTGAAATGACTTGTTTCATTCTCATGGGGAACCGACATTATCTATCGACTTTCTCTTAGAGTCTATTGATATTGAAGAGGAGACCCTTTCCCTAGTCTCGGCATAGGAACCAAATATGCACAATTGAGTCTAGATCCACGAGATCATCATATAAATCTCTTTAGGACATCGCAATGAAGACTCTCTATTTCACACAATATGGAAGAGATTATATCTTATGTGTCCTCGCATTATCCTTGTGGTATTGCGGAACATCGAGTGATATGCAAACATATTCACAATGAAGATGGAAAGCCTTACGGAGCCAACATCAAACAAGCTCACGGTGGGTGGCATGTGAGATCTATCAATAGATCAACCATGTGACAACCGAATAGAAACAATGGGCGATTCAATCTTTTGAATCAATCACAGTTCGAGTTATGGATTGACGGATACCTTTGAAAAACCGATCGTTGTGCTTAAAACTCTTTTCTTTAGCACATCGATCGTGTACTAATATTTCAAAATAAAAGGTGTTTATGATTGATAATTGATTTTCATTAAAACCTTCGTTGTATTGCAAAAACAATCTCTATTGAGCGATACGATTGTTTTCAAATATCTTTTCATCAATCGGTGAATCTCAATTATTTGGTTCACTCACTCCATGTTGTCTTCTTTGAGGCGTTCGGTTTGAGAACATTGCGAAACCACATCAAGGAAATTCTTGAAATATACGATCACAGTGGTACTTGTCTTGATCAATGGGGAACCGTGGGTCGTGTACCTCAATTCAACGAAAGTGATCAAAGACACTCTCGTAAACTTTATAGCTAAGCGTTGTATGCAGGTACACCCGACGCGTTTCGGATGATCGAATGAAGCGGTCAATCCATAGCCGCATGCTCACACTACACATTCATCTCTAAAAAATCATGATAAGTGCTTCAATGACTCGATACTTTCACTTCATGCTTACGCTGTCTTCTTTGCAAATATCATGAACCGATTAAAAGCTTCCGCTACTCTTATGAGAATATATCATGATCCAGAATGTGAGCATGTCGGTCCAAAAGTCACAACATCACAATACCAACACCACAATGAAAGAGTCAGAGATTTTTTGTTTGCTGATGATCTCAATGCTGCCTCAAAACTCATAATCACGTGGATTAGTTAAAGACCTCCACTTGGATTATCCAAACATGCGGAACATGAAGAATCAATGACTACGAGCTACTGAGCAAAGAACTTAATCAAGAATCCTAGAATAATCTAATGTAATATCATTTGTATTCATTGTAAATTGAGGTAACCTCCTTAGGGGAGATTGTTAGGAATTAGAAAATTGATCGTTAAAGAGTCGGTCACCTCAGTATATGTATTCGATAGAAAGCTCGTAGTCGTAGTCAAGTTATGTTATTTTGTAGTTTGTTAAGTAACACCGTGGAGGACGGATGGGTCTTTACCCATTGTATGCACGATCCACGCCGTAGGTGGCGTTTATTTGTAAGACACTATAAATACCCTCTACCTCCCAAGGTAGAGGGTTGGAGCTTCAATACCATTTTTCTTTGTTTCACATAGTTCCCAACTCTCTTCCCTTTCTCTCTCTAGAACTTTCTCTCTCTAAACAACTTATACAACCCATTGTGATTATGGTTTAGTGTGTTTGTGAAATCCTATATCTTACAATTATATCGGATACTTCATTTTTGATGATCGACCTTTCTGCCAATACTTCGACCAAAACTTCCTTTGTGAGATGTGCAAATGCCATTGAGGCCAACTTGCTTAGCGCATCCGCCTTCTTGTTTTGGTTCCTTCGAACATGCTCTATGTCCTAGGAATTAAATCCTTCGAGCATTTCCTTGGCTTTGTCTAGGTATTGCTTAATGACAGGCTGTCTTGCCTCGTAGGAGCCCTTGATTTGGTTTGCCACCAGTTTTGAGTCAACAAAGATAGCCAAATTTCGAACCTCCATATCTTTAGCCAGTCGGAGGCCTGCTAGCAGTGCTTCGTATTCTTCTTCATTGTTAGTAGCATCGAATTCCAAACAGAGTGCATAAGTATACTCCTTTCCTTCTGGGCTGACTAACATTAAACCTGATCCTGATCCATCGGAACTAGAAGCCCCATTAGTGTAAAGCTTCCATCCTTCATTCACCTTCGAAGGCTTCTTTTCAGCAGCGTTGTTGTTGTGTTTGGGCTCGAAGGGTGTCTTCGCTAAGAATTCTGCCAATATTTGTCCCTTGATTGAGCTTCTACACTTGTATTCGATCTCATGTTCCCCTAGCTCGATAGCCCATTTGGCTATTCTTCCTCATTTCTCTGGTTTCGACAATATTTGCTTGATCAACTTATCAATGAGCACGGTTATGGGATGAGCTTGGAAATACCTTCGAAGACATTTTGCAGCGTGAACCAGGGCTAAATTAATTTATCTAGCTCCGGATAATTTAGTTCAACACCTTGAAGAACTCGGCTAACAAAGTAGAAGGGAATTTGCTTTTTTTCCCTTTCCGCCAACAATACAGCAGTGATACTTTCGAAGGATTCTGCTATATACATGAACAACACTTTGTCTTTGATTGGGGCAGTAAGTGTAGGTAGTATCTCCATGAACTCCTTTAGCTTTTGGAAAACAGCTTCTCCCTCCACACTCCACTGGAATGTCTTTTTGTCTATGCAGCCTTTAAGTGTTTTGAAGAAGGGTAAGGATCTATTTGCGCCATTCGATAGGAATCTGCTGAGGGCTGCTAGCTTTCCATTTAAACTTTAAACGTCCTTAAGGGATTTAGGAGCCTATAGATCTATGATAACTTTGACCTTTGAAGGGTTGGCTTTGATTCCTTGCTTCGTAATCACATGTCCCAAGAATTGTCCTTCTTCCACATCGAAGAACATTTCTTTGTGAAGAGGCTATTTTCTCTCATCTTCTTCTACCATTTATATCGGTGATACCCTTTGTAAGCATCCAAGAAACATTTCAATCGGAATCCTGATAGGGACTCCACCTTCCAATCAATTTCTGGCAGAGGATAACAGTCCTTCGGGCAGGCTTTGTTGTGTCAGTGAAATCCACGCACATTCTCCACCCTCCGTCATGCTTCTTAACCATTACCGGGTTCGCTACCCATTTTTGGTACTTCACTTCCCTTAATATACCTGCTCATCATCGACCTCCTTACATGCTGTTGCATTTCTTTCTGGTGCAAGGCTTCGGCTTTTCTGCTTTATAGGCTCTATATGTTTGAACTCGTTGAGCTTGAGTTCGATGCAGAAGGCGATCCGTCAATGATGAGATTTCTTGGGACCCGCATCATATCGATGCGTCCATGCAAAGATGTCTGCGTTAGCTCGAGTAACTTCTCAAGCTCTGACTTAAAGCTGGCAGGAACTTGTCTTCCAATGACCACCGTTTGATCCGGATGAAGGTCATTCACTACAATATGCTCTTGACATTGTCACGACTTAGAATATCCTTCGGAGCTTCCTCAGGACTTTGTCTGACTCTTTTTCCCACATCAGCTAGTCTCTTCGTATTGTAGCTAGAGAATACCGTTCCAATACCGTAGGATGTTTGGAATTTTACTGCTTCGTGTATGGTAGAGACCACGATACCCTTCTTTTGCATGGCAGTTCTTCCTATCAACAGGTTGTAGGGAGAATCGGACCTTAGAATTGCGAAAACCAGGGTTTCTGTTCTTGTTAGCTTTCCTTCTCCAATTTTTACCTCCAAATGGACTTTTCCCAGGGGCCATGAGTGTTCCCCTGAGAATCCTACCAAAGGTATCTTTGAGTCTACCCTCTTCGACCGTATCGAAGGCTTGAGCTTCAGGAAATAGTGCTCGTATATGATTTTGCGAGCGCAATCCATGTATGCTCTGTTTACTTCTGTTGGAGATTAGGACCTTGACAACCACGGGGTCATTCGAAAGAACCCTACCGACAATTGAAGGGCGTTCGTCCCTACCCGCATAATCCTTTCTCACTTACTTTTCTCTTTAACCGGACTCGTCCCCAGTGAACCATAAGGATAGGGGCCTCAGCAGAGTAGTGTCTTTCCCTAAGCGTATGTGGAGATCTTCTCTTTGCCTTTCTTTATCCCTTTACCAAAATGCCCCAACTGACCTGACTTTACAGCTTCTTCTATCTGTCTTTTGAGTTCTCGGCAATTGTTGGTGTCGTGACCATAATCTTCATGGAAATGGTAGTACTTGGTTATATCCCTGCTTCTACCTTTACTTGTCATACGAGGGGGAGGTTCGAATGCCTTCACGACCCTTTCTATAGCAAGTATTTCCCTTGGAGATTTGGATAGATTTGCCAGGAGTCCATGGTTGGAACTTTTGTTGTACGGTGCAAACCTGTCTCTGCCTTTGTGCCTATTTTTGGGCCCTTCCTATGAAGAGTGCTTTGGAAACTTGTTGTGACTTTCCTTGTTTTCGACCGGAGCCCATTAGTGGCTACCTCTTTAGCTTTGTTCCAAGTGCATGTCTTCTCCATCAGGCTCTTATATGTTGTTGGAAGGTCAGTGGATAAGAGTTCCACAGAACTTACATTTTGCGAGCCATGCACGAAACCGAGATCTTATTGGTCTTCGTGCAGACCCAAAATCTGCAAAGTATCATTTGTGTATCTTGTAACGAAAGCCCTAGTGCTCTCGTTTTCCCTTGATATTGTGTACTATCAAATGAGTCCTTGTGAATTCCATCTGTTGACTAAAGTGTGACCTAAACTTAGCCTTAAGGTCATCCAGATTCACAATACTACCCGGTTTCTGCCTATTCCACCATATACGAGCGGAGTCTCGTAGGGTATATGTGAACATATAACAAGCTATAGGCATTACCCACTTCTGCATCCTAATGGCCCCCTCGAACAAATGCAAGAAATTATCTGGATCCCCCTTCCCATCATACATACCAATGTGTGTAGGCATTTTCAACCCGTCAGGTAGAGGGTAGTCTTCTATCCATCTTACAAAGGGTGTTGTGGAACCCATAGGCTCCGAATAACGACAATTGTAATGTGGCATGTAGGTGGGGGCAGCATTGTACGGGTTATGGTTTGGAGGTACTCTGACAGGGTTTTGGTTAGGGTAAGTAGTAGGCATAAAGTATGGATAGCTTCCCGTAGGGAACGGAGGGTACACCATGGGCTGCCCGTAGGGCATGCTCCCATAAGGTTGTGGAAAGCTAGGGTTGCTAGTATGCCCGTTAAGTGGGGGTAAACCCCATGGGGATAAGATTGAGTCTGAAATGGAGGGTACATACCATGAGGAGGAAGATTTCCTCTCCCATTAATCTGAGGTGGATTGCCTTCTACGCCGGATGCTTGAGAAGGCTGCAACAGAACCCCTGCTTCAGTTCTCCCCAGGTGGGCTGCCAATAACGTAGGTTAACCTCCGTATTTTCCCTTCGATGACTCCTCCCATTAGAGCCTTCCATCGTTCCCTCTCTTCTCGTCGGAGCCCTCTCTGGAACCTCTTCGAAACTCACCGATCTTCTACTCGGCCTTCGGCTTCCAGGAGACCCTACTCTCAGCATGGGCGAGTAGCCCGAGAACGGAGGTCTAGGTTTCATTTCGATCTCTTCGTCATACTCATCACTAGAGTATTCCAACTCCCCTCGCATTTCTACATTTCGAGTCTGCCTCTTGCGAGCCCTTAACAAAGACTCCAGCGTTTTGAGGTTAGCTTCAACATAATGATGATAGCGGTTACGGGTTGGGTGATGTCGAGCATGGTTATTTGGGGTTACTTGGGTGAGATCGTGTTATGAAAGTAGAAGCGGTTATTGGGGGGAGGTTGTTAGGTTCGTTGACTGGGATTGGTGTCAAGGTCGAGAATCTCGTCGGGGGAGTATCTTCTCTTCCTTGATTCATGTCGTGAAATTAGTGAGTGTGATTGACTAGTCATAAGTTTGGAAATAATGAGACCAATTGTAGTGGGTCCCACGGATGGCGCCACTGATTGTACAATAAATCGTACGACTAGGCCTTCGATGGTGATCGAAGGGTATGAGGGGTGTTATACTTGCTCCAAACTTGTAGCCAATCCGCAATAAGAAATAGAAGACAGTTCGTTAAGTGATTCTTGCGGTTGGACCTATGAACCGACTCCGGCATGCGAGTAAGTATTTGTTATGTTTTTTAAGTAATGTTAAGAGTGTGAAATGTTGTGTTGAATGAACATACCATCAGTAATGACTCATAAAATCTATTTATAGGTAGAAAAATAGAATTGGAGAGTGTTTGCACATGTTTCGGAGATCATGGGGGCGTCTCATGATTTATGGTAACCGCTATGGCTTCATCCCCACTATCCCTGTCTTGGCGGGAAAGCTAAGGAGATAGTGGGAACGTGGGTTGGACCAAGTCAAGTTCTCCTTTGTCTTAGTGTTTCCAAGGCCAGACCCCGAAGGGCTTAGGCCTTCGATTGGCGACTTCCCAACTGGTAACCATGTCAATGATGAATGGTTTTACGCCATCAAAGACTTAGGAAGATTGACTTAGTCCTTCATCATGAAGATTCGACTGAGGCCAAAGGGGAGTCCTTCGACCTGATCGGAGGGTACGTCATCATATACATACACCAGTAATTAGGTGTATGTAGTTGAGTATTGGTGTCATGAGCTTAGGGCATAATAATCTGTGATTTTCTATAATAAGTTGTCTTGTAAGCAATTATCATCTTTCTTGTGTTCAACTGATTAACTATAAACCTATGGATTCACTCAACATTGTTGTTGACCTTTTAAGCATCTTATCTCAGGTAATAATTGAAGAACATCTTTAGGGCATGGAGTGGGCTTGCAAGACCTTTTTATTGTGGTGTAAACATAAAGTTATCATTTTCCACAAACTCATGATTCATCTTTTGGGTATCGTTAAACTATTTGGAAGTGTTTTGTAACAAACAATGAGTTTTCTTGAATGATAACAACTTTTATCAAAACGTCTCTTTTTGAGTCGTTTTCTATGATTATTGACTGTGATCCTTGAAGTAACACCTAAATTAGCCTTCCGCTGCTATGTTGAGATTTTGGGGTTCTTACAATTTTCGATGAGTTAATCGATTTTATCACCCATGTGGTAAATCTTTTTCTTGATGGTAAATGCCTAGGGCATTGGATGAGTATATTGCTAGTGCTCACACGCTGATCAAACACAGTGGTGGTATCCGCCCAATTGTTGTGGGACCGTTTGGGGCGTTTAGTCTCCAAAGTTGGTGCTTCTATGATTGGCCACTCCTTAGACGGTTATTTAAGTGATCTCCAGTTTGGTGTTGGGGTCCCTGGAGGGGGGGAGGATATTCTTCATGCCATGAATAGGTTTATTAAGGACCGAGGTGGCGAGGAAGTTCTTTCGATGCTACTGGTGGATTTCAAAAATACCTTCAACTTGGTGGACCGTGAGGTCATGCTACAGGAGGTTCGCCTGCGTTGTCCTGCCATTTCACGTTGGGTGGAGTTTTGTTACTCTAGCCCATCTAGATTATATTATGGAGAAAACACGTTATGGTCGGACCAGGGAGTACAACTAGGTGATCCACTTGGACCTCTTCTCTTTGCTCTCGTGTTACATCCTTTGATATGTAAGATTAGAGACTCCTTTAGTCTTTCCCTTCAAGCTTGGTATCTAGATGATGGTACTATTATTGGAGATACCTTGGTGTTGGGAAGGCTTTAGAGCTTATTATGTTGGATGGACCACGTTATGCCTTGCACCTCAATGTTGATAAAACTGAGGTTTTTTGGCCAAAGGAAGACCCTAGAAGCATGCTTGCAGGTGTTTTCCAGCCCAATATTGCTAGACCGCTGCATGGTGTCAAATTATTGGGTGGACCGGCTAGCATAGACTTTGAGTTTACCAGTGAGCTTGTTATGAAAAAGGTTGCTAAAACTATTGAGCTCATGGATGCTATTGCTAAGCTTAGGAACCCCCAATGTGAGTTGTTGCTCCTTCGTGCTTGTGACGGCATTTCAAAGTTATATTTCTCTATGCGCACATGTTCTCCTCGGGTCTTTGAGCGTGCTCACGTTGCATTTGATGTGGCGCTGCGTTCTTCTGAGAACATATTGTTCACCGCTTGGGCTGGATTTGGTGATTGGAAATGGAGGTCGCCACCACCGCCATTTGTATTTGGGGGCATGGTGTATATCCGGCAAGGGATGCCTTGAACTATGCATTCCTTGCGTCTAGACTCAATCGCCAAACTACGACTAAGCACCTCGAGAAAATCGATATTGTAACCTCTGGACCTTCCTTGATGTGCCTTGGTTTTAATGCGAAAATGGAGATCGACCTTTGGAGTAACTTGGATGAGATCGCCGCCCCAAACTCATGAAGAAATTGGCGATATATATTTCACACATGTTACCCAAATGGCTGAAATCCACATTTTGCCTATCTCCCCGACAAATGGCACTCTGGAGGTCGCAAAAGGAGGACTACACTTCAGACTGGCTTAGGGTGGTTCCGATATATGGGCTGGGACAAACTATGAATGCCAGAACTTACAGGTATGTATTATTTTATTGGCTAGGCATTCCCCTTTTCTCTGTTCAGATGTCGTGCTCAACTTGCTCCAAGGTTTTCACGGGGGATATTTATGGGGACCATGATGTATCGTGTGCTGGCACTATTGGTATTAAACATCAACACAACATGGTGTACGATACTTTGGTTGATATCTATTCTCGATCCGGGGTCTCGGCTCGTAAAGAGGTCGACATCGGGTTGGGTGGAGAAAAGGAGCAAGTCTTACGGCAAAAAGATATCTTGCTCTATTCCTGGGACGGAGGGCAGGACGTATGCGTCGATTTGACAGGGTCGTCTCCCCTCACGCAAACCGGTATGATTGATTTTGTGGCAGGTCGTATGGTGATTGATGTTGCAAAACGCAAGCGCGTCAAGTACGGAGCTAAATGTGCGGATATTGGATATGGGTTCATCCCTTTCTCATTTTTCTCTTTGGGGGAACTTGAGGCAGATGCGGTGACCTTACTTAAGCAGATCCGGAAGTTCTCTATAACTCAAGATATTGGGGCGCGTGCTGTTACTTATATCTTTAGTAGGATTAGTTTTGCTATTGCTTAAGGTGTGGGGGCCCAGATAGTTTCGTGGCTCCCCACTAATTTCTTGTACTCCTATGGTTTTGTTTCTAATGAAAGTGATGTTTTTATAAAATAAATAAATAAATAATAATAATAATAATAATAATAATAATAACTTCAAAAAGTCAAAACAAAATACTTAATTTAAGACGGAGAAAGTATTATAATATTTCTCGTTCAGACCAAGCGAATGAGCGAATAAGTTCTTTTGATTTTTTAACACTCGAGTTACAACCAATTATTTCTTATTGAAACAAGTAACATGTGGAGTTAGCATATGACCTTTCAACCATGTATTTTTAGAAATGTAATAAAACATTGATAAAAGCCGTTCAGACCAAGAAAATGAGCGAATAAGTTCTTTTGATTTTTTAACACTCGAGTTACAACCAATTATTTCTTACTGAAACAAGTAACATGTGGAGTTAGCATATGACCTTTTAACAATGTATTTTTAGAAATGTAATAAAACGTTGATAAAAGTAGTCAACAATTTTTATCGAAAAGAAAACATTGTGAAACAAAGTTAAACTTAGAGCATCGGGTATGGTGGTGGTTTGTATCTCGTCGTTTTGAGGTGGCACACAAATAAAGAGCACCATTGCCTTGCCACCACACCGGCAGGCCTCGCCGTTTGTCTTCTCCGGGTATCTTGCCGTTGCAACGAAGTGGAAGACGACAAAGGAAGTGGACGTTGCAATTTTAAATGTGAACGTTACAAATTTGTAAAAAGTATCATTTTTATTTTATTTTTTTTCTTATCAATTTACAAACTATAAATAACATACCAAATCACAATTTTTAACTAAACAAATTTTATAATTTAACCCAAATCACAATTTCAATAAACTTTTTCTTTCCAAAACCATGGCTTGTAATCTCCCACACACCGTCAAAGAAGTCAAGGATGGCGTTCAGAAACTGAATGATAGAGATTAAATTCGCAGAAAAAAGTTTACGACTTATCCGAGATGTTTAGCAGCAATAACCTCGAGGAGGATCTGAGGAAACAATACGCAAATTGAAAAGACATTTCGTCTGAAAGACCTGCTGTCATTGACGAATTTTTGGCCGAGGAAGGTTAGAAAGATTACGAGATCAAGCAAAAGTTGGGGAGATGTGTGTCACAAATACAAGATGACATAAGACACAAAATCCATTGATGCATAAGGAAAAAACTATGGGTGGTTCGTCATCACAATAATATATGCACCAACTCATGTCTCCCATTTCTTCATTTCCACCAGCAGAGGAACCAATGGATGAGCACGGATTTACTGAGAAACAACTATATCAACTTATGTGAGATGAAGAGGCATTAAATGAAGTGCTAGAAGAAGAAGTAAGGCTTCGAAAACAAGCAACAAGGCTTCAGAAAGAGTGAGAGGCAACTTGTTTGAAAGAACAAGTAGAAACTGATTTATTCAAGTTGGAATTTGAGTATTTTGAATATGACATAGAAACAGATTAAGATATCGTATTGTATTTTAGCCATATGTTTTTTTTTCGTGTCGTATTGTATTTTATTTTTTATTGTAATTTAGTTATTTGAAAATTAGAGAAGAAAATAAAATTGTGGGTAATGGGGCACAAATGAAGATGTTTGTCCTGTGTTATAATAGAGGGGAATTTTGTAATAGGAGTGTTAAGGGGTGAAATCCAATTTCTAAAAGGCTCGCAAAGGCCTCACAAAAGCGTGAAGTTTGGTCATGCCGTCACGTAATGCCGCCACGCTGTCTTATACCACATCCTTTTGTAAACTTGATATATATGAAATATGATATAAATATATAAATATTTACATATTTTGTGTCGCCTTATAAACGCAAAAATTTCACGTTAATCACAAAGGCGTGAGGCTTGATCATACCGCCATGTAACACGTTGCGCTATTTAGGCTAGTAGCAGTGGGTCGACAAAATTCAGTCGGTCATCCAATTCGACCGACTTTTAAATCGGTCGACTCCATTGTGGCTCGAGGGTCGAACGTCGGTCGTTGGACAAAAAAAGAGAATAGCGGTTGGAAATTCAACCGATTTTGAAACTATCTCACTTTCCCAAATGTTACCATTTAAACAAGAAAAAACTTTTTTTAAAACTTTACCACTTTACATCCTATAAATACTAATTCAAACACACTTCTAAACACACAATTTCAAACAACATTTCTATCAATACCTTCAAACACATTCTTTTAATATGTCATACGAGCTATTATTTGGTTCTTCGTCTTTCGACAATGATGAAGTTTTTAGTGAGTTTGTGGAGTTTGCGGATTTTGCTTGGAAGGCTTACAAAACATCACAGCCAAAAGTTCCACGAAGGTACATACGTAGGGATCATGAGGGTGCTCATAACCATTTAGTGGCAGCATACTTCTCCGAAAACCCGCAGTTCGACGAAAGAACATTCTGTCGGCGGTTCCGAATGAGCCGAGAACTATTCACACAAATTGTTCGAGAGGTAACCAATCATTCTCCTTATTTTCGACAAACTCTTGATGCTAGGGACGTACCTGGTATTGGCCCATTGGTCAAGTGTACTACGGCCATTCGCCAATTGGGATACACGGTCGTTCCTGATTCTCTTAACGAGAATCTGGCATTGGCTGCAGCAACATCCCGTGAATGTCTCCGTAAGTTTTGCACGGTTATCATGGAGTTATATGGTGTCGAGTATTTGCGAAAGACACGTATTCTAACCTTGAAAGATTATATGCTCATCACGAGCATAAGCATGGATTTCCTGGGATGATGGGAAGCATTGATTGTACAATCTGGGAGTGGGAGAATTTCCCAAATAATTTGAGATCTCAATATACTAGGGGTGATCACGGGCCACATCCATTCATTTTATTGGAAGCGGTCGCTTCTCAAGATTTATGGATTTGGCATGCGTACTTTGGTGTCTCTGGAATGAATAACGACGTAAACGTTTTACGTCGTTCCCCTGTTTTCAATGATATCAAATCTAGGAGAGCACCAAACCTTGAATTCGAGGCTAACGATGTACCTTATAAAAGGGGATATTATCTTACTGACGTGATATATCCATAATGGTCCATTTTTATTAAGTCCATTTCAATTCCTCCCACGGTTGATCAAAAAAGAATATTGTACAAGAGGAAGCATGATAACATCAAATTAGCCTGATATTTTATATATCAGTGTCCCGTGTTTATGGCCTCATTTGTATTAATATGGCCCTTAATTCGTTCATATTTGCATTTCAGGATAAATGAGGCGTTTAAGCGGAAAAGATGTGAGATAAGGCCAAACATATGTTCTGAATACAAGTTACGGCGTAAGTGTTACTCTTGACTACGCCGTAACTCACATTAAGAGGGCCTATAAATTATGTGTGAAGATTACGCCGTAACTACTTAATAATGTTATGGCGTAAATATGATTCTATGAAGGATACGGCGTAACCTCCTCTTAAGGTTACGCCGTAATTATTTTTGTGAAGGTTACGGCGTAACATGGCAATTTAGTTACGCCGTAGAGATAATTTCGGAGTGGATAATCATGAGCATACGAAGGATTATGGTGTAACTCGGATATTTGGTTATGCCGTAATTAATAACTTGGGCGCAAAGTTTTGAAGTCCAGGGATTAAAAGCGGCAAGTTAATATTTATTTTATTCACTTCGAGGACTAATGAATAAATAAAAAAAGTACGAAGAGGGGCTGAAGTTGTCATAATATTTACACATTTATTTGTGTAAATAATAAATGAAATAAACCACAAGGACCAAGTATGCAATATGATGCAAGTTTGAGGGCTAAAGTGCTAAAAATCCAAAGTTGGTTTATTATAAATAGGAGATAAATGGTACATGTTACATATCAATTGGGAAAACCAGTTCTAGTGGTTCCTTTTGGCTGCTACCGTACGAAGAGCAAAAAGAGGCGGCAACAGTGGTGGTTCTTTAGGGTAACCCTTTGGGGTTTTTGCCCCGGTACTCAACTAGGGGATCGATAGCACCTTGGCATGATATGTAATTATTTTCCGACTCATATTATTATTTTGGTTTCATTATTGTTAATTATAATTTTGATTCTCAATTAATTGTTGGCGAATTAATTCTTATTGTGTTCTTAATTAATTAATTATTAATTTATGATTGGCCAATTAATTATTTGATGTTATGTCTTTGTTTATTTATTGTTTTATATGATGTTTTATTTGTCATTCCACTAGGGTATTTTGGTGATGTGGAAATTAGGTACAAGCCTAGTTTTGATTCTTTTATTATTAATTGTTTCTAGTGTATACATGCATAGTTTGTTGGTAGCCACCATAGCTTCGGCAATTTTGAATGGCGGTCGTATCTAGTTGCTTAGGAGAATTGACCAACTGACCCTAAGTAGTTAGGTAGAGTTGGGGAGGGTAAGAATTGACCAACCGACGACCCTTTCTCGCTTGTGCGAATCGACCAAATGATCACCGGTCGCTTGGATGAACTTAAGTTAGGGATGAGTGTCTAAGATGCTAGCGCCGGCACTAATTATTGCAAATCTTGCATGTAGAGGTACTTAATGATTTGGCTTGGGACTAAAACAACTGGAATTTCAAGGGTAGTAGCTTGATCCCCAGTGGAAGCCTTTGCTGATAGGTTAGGACGAACTGACCAAATACTGTCCTAGTGACTTAAACCCCCACTTGAAGCAGGAATCTAGTGACTGATGCGCGTACGAAGCGCATTCGGGGTCAAAGGAAACTTCCTTTTCTTCGAGAAAGTTTTTCAACCACCTAGGAAGTGAACCTAATCGTTGTAGTGTAGTATTGGGTAAGCCTCGGGGATTGATATCGTTCTCTAGGGGAATAGGAATGCTAGTAAGAAATATATTACGAGAAGGTGGGGTTGAGGATGATTCTTTTTTATCTGTTTATAGTTTTTTAGAAAGCTAAAGTAAATATCTCGGGGCAATTGGTTCGGGGGTGGTACTTCTACCGATTACTTCTACTATTCTAATTATCTAATACTACGGTAGTTTTATGTCAATTGATGTGTGCTCGTATGATGATTAAAAATGTGTTTACCTAGATACTATTACTCTATAGTTATCTTTTATTGGTCGGTTGAATTGTCACACCTTAACTTAACGCGTTGTATTCCTAAGGTCGTAGGGTGTGCGTGTCCCCTAGTTCTTTGAGGTTATCTCTGCTATGACATATGAATTTGGAAGGCATTAGCTATCTTATTCATACACCACACTTTCATAAAGCATACTCAAGCATTAAATACAACGAATGATGCCTAGTTGCACTCCTAAGCCAATTTACAATTAAGATAAAAAAACAACCTAACAATAATCAACAACTAGGTTTCATAGATCTAAGCAAACACACAAGATATTTAGCTAGACATGGTAAAAAAGCAAGCATACACACAATCAATCGAAGACATAATGATACTTTGGATTAAAATACTTATCTCGATGTGTAAAATAGGGTACGGGACCCTAAGATACTGTCCAAGTCGGACTACAAACGAATTAGGGTTTTTACTCCAAAATTCTACCTCCTTAAATGCAGAAAAATCGAATTCTATATATAGTTTTACAAGTGCGACGGTGTCAACTTTTGGGTGGGACGTTGTCAGCTCGCCGTCATTAGGTTATCTTTCTGGCCAAGTCATCGATGGGACGACGTCACCATAGAGTTGTGCCGCCGTCAGTCTTCATATGGGACGTCGTCTGGATTCTAGATCTGGGCCGTCTGAGTAGAAAGTTAAACGTGACGCCCTTCTTCTTTAGAACGTAAAGTCGTCAGCATGTAATTCCAAAATTTTCACTGAGCCGTCTCGTGCATGTTTTGGTCAAATCTTCATAGAGTGACGGCGTCGCCCTTTGATTGGGACGCCGTCAGGTTCTGTTTGAGCAGCTTGAGTGGCTTTGATCTTGACTTTGCCATTTTCTTCATATATTTGCTCCTTTTCATCCAAATGTGCATCATTCCAGCATTTTGCTTCCAAGAGACCTAAAAAGTGAAAAGGAATGAAATTAAGCAGTAACGGATATAAAAGTGGTCGATGTGGAAAACTAGAAGGGGGGGTTAAATAGTTTTGCCAATTAAAACTTCCTTTTAATCTATTTAGATAGACTTATGTCAATCTATTTGGATGTGTTTGTTGGATGTTGATAAACAAGCATATAAAGGTAAGTAATGAAAAGATAAGAGTAAGAAGCACAAAACCACAACGCGAGTATTTATAGTGGTTCGCCACAAGGACACCTTCCTTGCCCTACTCCACTCCCGAGTCACCTACTCGAGAGTTCGAAACACTACACCAATCTCCTTATGGCGGAGAAGCCTTCACAACGTCGCCTACCCTTTTTCCGGTGCTAGGCTAACCATCGGGTTCTTTCACCCAAGGTGAACCACACCTACACAACGTCGCCTACCCTTTATAAGGTACTAGGCTAAGTACCTAGTTCTTTCACCCAAGGTGAACTACACCTTCACGACGTCGCCTACCCTTTATTAGGTACTAGGCTAAGCACCTAGTTCCATTGCAATGGAGGAACTACTACCACACTACACCAACGACTAATCCCAAAGGAGATCTACTCCTTTACAACATCATCAAGGATATCAATATCCTTGGATCTAATACTAGTCTATCTTGTACATCGAAACACACCATATCGAATGTACATCTAAGGCACCTTTCACTAATGCCTTTGACTAGATCTACAAGACACCCTTCACTAATGTCTTGTGTCTTGACTTCTAAGCACCTTTCACTAATGCTTCTAGTCTTGACTTCTAAGCACCTTTCACTAATGCTTCTAGTCTTGACTCCTAAGCACCTACCACAAGTGCTTATGATATGGACGATAGATACCCTTCACTAATATCTTCGTCTTGACACTTGAGACATCTTTCACTAATGTCTTCAACACTACACTTCTTTGAAGAAAGAATGGAATCATCAACAAGAAGACTTCAGTAGCCTTGATGATGAGGAAGCATGGCAACACATGGACTTGAGCTTGCTCGACTTCAAAGGTGGTGATCTTGCCTTTAAGAGGAACCTAAAAGATCACACAAAAACAAAACTACAAACATAGATCTCTTGGATCTGAGGTTAGTGGGTTTTAACTCTGTGGATAAAGTGTATTAGAAAGGGTGAGAAACAATGAAGAAATGGCTCACTATTTATAGAAGAAAAATCTCGCTCCTCGGATCCCACGGATCCTTCCACAAGGGATCCGTCTAGCGTTAAGCTAGGGATCCGTGGACGCCCCTTTACCCATGGGTATTTTGGTTATGGGTCATGGGTCATGGGTTGAACCATGGATCTTTAGCTAGATACAATGTATCTCTTGAGTGCAATGCACTTGGTCACTTGGGTATGGGTTGATCCATGGGTTATGGATATTATCCATGTATGATATAAGCATGATGTCATGCAATGGGTTATCGGTCAAGCTTCATGGGTCATGGGCTTTGGGTTGTACCCAACTACATTCGATGTATTTGCCCAATGGGTTATGATACTTAAGTTTCTACCTATTTATATTACCCAATATACTACATACTAGTTATGTGTATATTTTACCCAAATATGTAAACACTAGTTGTTGTACATATGTAATATTAAATCATAAAATCACTTATACTTGTTTTAGTGTTTTATGTGAAAATGTGAATATGTTAGAAACTATTAGTTCAAACCATTTACGTATTTTATTTGTTTCGTTAAAATGATTTTACGTTTGTTATCGACAAAACATTAGAAGATCGTAAAATATAAATAAACGTTTTTACGGCTTATTTGTATTAACAGTCGATTTAGGGCTTAAAGGACCCCCAAAAAGTGTATGTTTTAAATCCTTATTAGTGACTTTTAGAACCCATGTAATGCGATAGTAAGTGTCGGCTCTTAATGACTGCTATTAGATTGCCGAATGATCCCGGGTGACCTTTTCATCTTGGTGAGGATCCTAAGAATCATAGGGTAGACGAATTGACCATAGGGGTCTACCGGATTTTGCCACGATCCATTTGTGGATGAACTCGGTTTAAGAATTGCATCACTATCTTTCCCATTAGCTTGTTTACCAGAGAACCAGGCCAATTGATCACGTGACACCTTAAATAATATCAATCATATTATTAAAACTTATTTATTTGACTAATTTAATTAATTAGACAGCTAGGAATCAATCGTTTTGGGGCGACCTCGGCCTTACCATTCCTTCACTACATGCAACCGGCTACACTGCCCGTTGGTGCATTAGGTAAGCCATAGGTAGACGAGTCATTTATAAATATTAAAACCTGGTCAGTAAAACTTGCATCAAGTTTTTGGCGCCGCTGCCGGGAAATGGTCTTCGTATTTTTGGCTGTTTGATTAATATTATTCTAAAATTATGTCTTCTGTCTTCAGATTACGGCGTAACCCATTCAATGGTTACGACGTAATCTATTCTCAGATCAAGTTACGGCGTAACATAGTAATAATTGTTACGACGTAACTTGTTCTTATTATTTAACAGATTGCTATCAGACTGAAGTTACGTCGTAGTTAGTAATAGTATTACGCCGTAACCAAGTCTGAAACATCTGTTATTATATTATTTATCCTCACTTTTTGCTTATGAGATTATTTTACACATTTAATGCATTGGTAGTGTCTGTGTGCAGGTACAAGAAGAACAAGTGGAGGAAAATCTCGACAAGATCATAAGCCGAGATTAGTTGAGCAATGGACATGATTGGAGTCATCCAATAGATGCTCGTTGATGATGGTTGATGGAGTCTAACTTAAACACTCGGAAGGATAAAGAAAAGTGCTCGTCGGGAGACTACCCGTTCCTATCCTAGATTTAGTTTCTTTGTTTTTATTCATAGACCTTTTTGGACATGTTTGTGGTTTTTAGGATTTGTAGTTGGTTTGGTATGTTTTGTTTATCTTGTTTGCAGGTATAAAAGACCAAGGATAGATGACAAGAGTTCCGTTAACTCCTCTTGAAACATAGGAAAAGTTGACACTTTAGGCACAACAACATCGCGAGTAACTATGGCGTAATGGGATGATCCAACACGCCAGAATCGGTAATCGATGGCCATATGCCCACTTCAATATGACTACGGCGTAACTAGGCCGATCTAGTTACGTCGTAATGTCTTTGTTCCAGGTATCTTCTTTTCTCAGGGTTTCTTATTACGCCGTAACTGGTAATCAGTAAGGCCATCTGCCCACTTCAATATGTCTTTGTTCCTATCATTAAAACTTATTTATTTGACTAATTTAATTAATTAGACAGTTAGGAATCAACCGTTCTTGGGACGACCTCGGTCTTACCATTCCCTTACTACATGCCACCGGGTACACTGCCCGTTAGTGCATTAGGTAGGCCATAGGTAGACAAGTCACTTATAAATATTAAAACCTGGTCAGTAAAACCTGCATCAAAGCACGAAGCAGCAAGGAAAGATGTGGAACGGGCTTTTGGTGTGTTGAAGAAGAAATGAAAAATGCTTAAAGTTCCTGCTCGAGGGTTGTATATAAAGGATCTCCAAGATATTATGTATACATGTATCATATTACATAATATGATCCTCCGACACAAGTAGCGGGCGATATGTCCTATATGGTTCGAAGATGAGGGCCATCGTGATCACGACCCCTTAAGATCGCATGAAGAATCGTTAGTAGTTACTCAGGAGCTAATGGACTCATCAACTCATCTACACTTAAAATCTGATTTGATCGAACACATTTGGAGAAATCGTCGAAATCATGTCAATCAAGAGAATGAACACGATAGTGACGATGAGGAAGATTTTTTGTAATTTTTTAACGTTATTTGAATAATTTACGTAATGTTTTTAATGTTTATTTGAATTTAGTATTGTAATGTTTTTAATTTTAATGAATTTAAATTTGTTGTTTAAAATGTTTGAAAAAAAAAAAAAAAAAAGGTCGGTCATCGACTGTGGCAATTTGGTCGTGTCTGGTCGCCAGAGAAAGAAAGCTGATGTGGCATCCGATGACCCATGTCACGACTGTGGCTAGCCTTATACCCTTCATAGAAATCAAGTGGTAAAAAAAAGACTAAAATACACCGTTGGTCCCTAAACTTGTCAATCTGCTTCGCGTTGGGACAAACCTGGTCATTATCATCGTAGGGAGTCCAAAACTTGGGTTTTTAATGCCAAACTAGTCCCTTGACAAAGTCAATGTCTGATTTTTGTTTTGTAGTCGAGGGTATTTTAGTCCATACACATTTATACTTTGATAACACATTTATATTTTAGCCCTTCATCTTTATTTGTCGTTGTCAACATCATCCTCGTCAACCCAGGCCCTTAATACGGTACAATAATAACCAGCGATTAGCATGTTGTTACTTCACCCACAACCCTCATGTTCATATCCATGAATAAGTAAACGGGTTTAAATGTAAACCATTGTCTACCTCACCAACACAGCACTAGTTTACTTACGCTTTCACCAATAATGGAGTATGCTGGATCGCTCAAGTACGCCAAGGAGGTACCGTGTCAAATATTGTCAGAAATCAACATTAGTAACACTGCCTCCACAATTGTTTGTGTCATCTCGATGTTGTATGTTCGGCCGGTACAAATTTCAAGAAAACCAAAAGTTTAACAAACGAGAGTCAAAGTCAAACAACTAACTTTACAACTTAAAAGCAATCTAAATCAACTTACTAAGGAGTATCAAGATTAAATGGTGTTTCTCCTTGATCCGAGCCGCCTTTATCTCCAAAATCAATTCTTCCTAAGACCGCTGTATAAAGCACATGGAGAACGAATTAGCATTAAGACCATCGCTTGCTAAAATGCTAGGAATGACATGTGTTATCCATTCCGAGCCCAAATAGATTGTTAGGGGTCACGATCTAAAATGAACCGCTTTGGATCATTCCACACCGCAATAAATTACAATGAGCATCTATAATAGCAAAAGTATAATTTGACTTTTCGTGTCAATGAAGACAAATTCTAAGCTCTAGTAGTGACATGTAGTACATGTTCCAATATGATTTTATAATTAATAGTAAGTATTGAATATAAATAATGTAGAAACATTTGGGCATCAAACTACTATGAAATCATCATGAAATTTGAAGTTAAGTATAATAGGTTAAGCCAAAAGTTAATGATCATATGTTCTATTGGATTATCAAGAGTTCCAAATATGCAAATAATATGAAGAAACGGGTATAGGTTGACTTTTGTGCTAAAGGAAAAAAAGAAAAAAGACTAAACACCATGTCACCACCAAAGAATATAGATACTTCAAGTCAAGTTTTCTAAAAAATAGGAAACATGCAGCAACAAATTTGTACATGCATAGGGAATCCGAATAATAGATATAACAAGTTTGACATCACTAGTCAACTCTACGAGTCATAAGTACGTACCCAAATTTAATCTATGCGTCAACGTCTTTCAGTGGACTTTCACCAGTTGTCAAATGCAAATTATCTTTTATCAAGATCCCAGTTGATGAAGTATTGCTCGAAAGATAATTGACTTGATATGGACAAATATTAGGTCTTGCAGAGCACCGGTTACGTAGTTTACAAGAGCTACTATCACAAGGAACTCTTTGACTTGTTGAGGACGTGTTGGGTCAGATATATTGAAGTCAAGCCACGGTAAACAAACATTCATCAGCAATGGTCTCTTAAAGACAAACTAACTTAACATTATTTGGTAGCTTGAATTTACTTGTAGATTTCTAAGTTTAATGACAGCCGCAATAACATAAGCTAGTTGATTAAAGGCCTTTAAAACTATTATTAAAGCTAATTGATTAAAGTTTTAATGTTACCTGTCTGAAATATAACAAATTTGAACCACTTAGGTTCTTATTTTCCTCTGATCTCTTGCTTCCAACCATCATTTTCAGCCAATCCACAAGGTTTACCTGTAGTATTGTTATCAATAATAGCAATTCATCAGCTTTTAATCCTATATGTGAACCACCACATCTTATGCATTTCCTAAACAAAGTTATCAGAAAAGGTAGACAATGGTTTACATTTAAACCCGTTTACTTATTCATGGATATGAACATGAGGGCTGTGGGTGAAGTAACATCATGTTAATCGCTGGTTATTATTGTACCGTATTAAGGGCCTGGGTTGACAAGGATGATGTTGACGATGACAAATAAAGATGAAGAGCTAAAATATAAATGTTTTATCAAAGTATAAATGTGTATGATTAAAATACCTCGACTACAAAACAAAAATCGACATTAACTTTGTCATGGACTATTTTGGCATTAAAACACAAGCTTTGAACTTCCCACGACGATAATGACTGTGTTTGTTCAACGCTAAACGGATTAACAAATTTGTAGACGTATTTTAGTCTGAAAAAATTAAAACCACTATAAACACACACTTCACACGCACCGTAACAAAACAAAATTTGGGGAAAAACGAAAATCTGCTCGGAAAACCAAACGAGGAGAAATGACAGTAGGTTTCAAAAGGGTGGTTGCCACGTCATCATCATCCCATGATTTCATTTCATCCCCAATTTCTTTTCAACAACCCTTCAAACCTTATAATAGTAAGCAGATAAGCAGTTTCACTAACTTCTTTTATGGGTGTTTGTTTTAGCTTATTTGTTGGCTTATGAGCTTATTTGATTTCGGCTTATATTTCATTAGGCCTGTCTTATTTTGAAACTTTTGGGCTTATATACCAGCTTATTTTCAATTTGAGAAATGATATATGGATCTAATCTTAGGCTTAAAACCATTTGGCACTGATAGGTTGTAAAATAAGTGGGTCTCTGTCTCCAGCCATGGTGACACTTGGTTTTAGGTCTAAGTTTAGACCTAAATTTAGGTCCATGTATCATTTCTCTTGAATTTATTATAGGCGATGAAGATATTATTTTGTGCATTTATTATTTTCCGAGCATAAAGGTTACTGGATAATAATGGGTGAAACCTGACCTGTATCTTGGCGGGGCAAACCGACCCGGATCCTGTTTGCAGCCATGGCGGGTTTGGATCCCCTTTATCCGGTTTTTTATTTGCACATCTGAGCCTGATAGTTATTTACACCCATGGGGTGTTTGTTTCGCTTATATAGTCGGCTTATCGCTTATTTGGTCTTTGGCTTATGTTTCATGAGCTCACTTTTGTATGTATTTTAACACTATTCGCTTATATAAGCTTATTATAGTCGACCCGTATCTTGGCGTGTTCGAACCAGGGTCTATGTTGTGTGATGTACAAGATGCCATATGAAATTCCCCTTTTATTATTAGAGGAAGTTACAGAAAACTTCCTTGTGATTTGTTGATAAATGTTTATGGTGTTCGGGTGTTTTAGAGGCTGTGATGATAGAATTTGAATGCGTTTGGGTGGTTCGAGTAAAGTTGAGATTATCCGTATCTTGGCGGGGCAAATTAGTAAATTTGCAGCCATGGCGGATTTATCCTCTTTTTTTCCGATCCTTAACATATCTGAGCCTTCTTGTTTGCATTGAAATGTGTACTTTGCAATCTCTACAGGTTGAATTCGACTCGTATCTTGGCAGGCAACCCGACCTGAATAGTGTTTGCAACCATGGTGGGTTCGTATCCCTTCTATCCGCTCCATTAGGGGTGTTCACAATTCGGTAATACCCACAGGAACCAAAAATCGCCCTTATGGTTTGTGAAAGTGTGCTTAAAGAGGCTTTGATGAATGCGAATGAGTGGATTCGAGTAAAGCTGAGATGATCCGCATCTCAAGGGGCAAATTGAAAAATTTGCGCCATGACGTATTTATCCTCTTTGTTTGATTGTTTTACATCTCTGAGCTTTGTTTGCATTGTGTAATTTTTGGGTAACCATGGTTTCGACCTTTTTGCTAACTATTCCACGAGGTTTGAGCTTATTGCCACACCGACAGACTCAAACCGAGTAAGGCCTTCCCTTCAAGTAGGTTGGTGTGGCCTTGCTCACCAAGCAGGATTCGAACTTGCGACCTTTCACATTGTAGTCTTTGATAGTCGCAAGATTTTACCGTGCTCCGGCGGGATTGGGTATAGTTTTTGTTGTTGTTATTGTAGTCACAAACTTTTACCAACTTGGCCACCCCTAAGTGGCTATTTTATATTCATTTTCAATATAGCATTTTGTTACTGTTTATTATTTGCTTACTGCGCATCGTAGCGCCATTCTGTTACACCTTATGTCAAAAAGCATAAGCAGTTCTAAATAGCAATTTCTTTAAGTTTTAAAAGGTGGAAATGGGGAACAAATAATATGCGCGAAAATTCGAACGAGACTCCAATGAGAGTAACAGTAGGTTTAAAAAGGGTGTTTGCCACATCACTGGTCACTGCATGCTCGGTTAACTAACTATTAACGGATTGTGTTTGTATGAGCCTGTGTTTCATTCCCATATTTTCTAACATTCAACAAGCCTTGTAAGATATTTTTGAAAGGTAAGGGAGACTCTTGTCACAGGCGATGAAGATATTTTTGTGCATTTAATATATTCCGAGAGCATAAGTTACCGTTTAATGGGTGAAATTGACCCGCGTATCTTGGCGGGGCAAACACGACTGGAATCGTGTTTGCAGCCATGGCGGGTTCGGATTCCCATTTTATTCTGGTTTCATATTTGCACATCTGAGCCAAACAATTTCACACTCGATGAAATGAGGCAATTTTAGAGATGATTTTGACTTTATTTTGTCAAACATCTTTCATGCCTATGATTTTCATTATTTAGAAAGTGTTCTTGTTGTTGTTGTTGATTTTCATTTTATTCTGGTTTCATATATGACATGTCATTTGTGCAACTTGGCACTAATCATCTCACAATATATATACACCACAAAGTTATCTCGCAAGTCCTGATATGACTGAACCCACAACCATTTGGCCAGGGAGCATAAACATGGGATGATGGGAATATGGGATACCATTGGACCACACGCCTTTGGTCATCGAAAGCTCTATTGGCAAGTCTCATCCAAATGTCAACACTTTACATCACTCCCTAGCTTAATTTCTTTGTGGTTTGGTGAACGCTGTGGATATGTTCACTGTGTTCGTGTGTTTAAGGGTGCGGTGATAGAACTTGAATGTGTGTGACTGGATTCAAGTAAGTTGAGATGATCCGTATCTCAGCGGGTCGATTTGATAATTTTGCAGCCACGGGATTTATCCTCTTTTCTACTTTTGTGAGCATTGTTGTTTGCATTGCAGTTGGTGGTTTGGTACGACTTACGATATAAACTTAGTGTTGGTATTGATGTTGTTGTTGATGATGATTTGTTACCGCTTTAACTTTTACAACTGAAGCAAATCCAAACACTATCCCTTACATTGCGCTTCGTTACAGCTGATTATCTCAAAAAGCAGTCAAAATTAGCAATCCCAAACTTACACTTTAAATTACAGAGAATCTGTACTTTTGAGCAACTCGGATGGTTATGTGAAAGAATCTAATATTTTCTTTTTCATTGCAACCGCATGTTGTACCAAAAAGGAGAAGAATGCAGAGTTATGAGCCTATTGTTAATTTATCAATCTGTTAAACTTTTTTATTGAATGGTGGGAAAGAGACTTGTCACAGGCGATAGGCGATGAAGATATCTTTGCATTTATATTTTCCGAGCACAAGTTACTGGATAATGGGTGAAAATCGACCAGTATCTTGGCGGGCAAACCGCCTGAGTTGTGTTTGCAGCCATGGCAGGTTCAATCACCTTTATCCGATTTGATATCTCCACATCTGAGCCAAATAATTTTAAACTCAAAATGAGGCAATTTTAGAGAGGGTTATATGACTTTTTACTTTATTTGGTCAAACTTCTTTCACGCCTAAGATTTTCATGTTCTTTTTTTTTTTTTTTTTAACCATGGTTTCGACCTTTTGGCCGATTAATCCACGGGGTTTGAACACACAACCACAAAGACTCAAACTAGGTAAAGCCTCATTTTCAAGAGGTTGGCGTGGCCACTTCAAGTTGTTTGCACCTAGCATGAATTGAACATGAGAGATCTCACACATTTTAAAGTGATAACATGTTCTTTTGCCACTAGCCACCCTTGAGTGGTCATAAGCTACTGTTGTTATTACTGTCAAACTTAACCTATGTTTGGTCAAGGGACCGTGGTGTTAAGGTTTCAGAGTTGGGGACTATTTGGTCGAAAAAGTCCGAAAATTATACGTGAAATCGACGCCAATTACAAGGACGATCCTTGTAATGTACTCTTATTATTATTAGAGTAAATTACCCCATTAATCCCTAAGGTTGTACCAAAACCGCACGCTTAGTCCCAATTTCAAATAAATACACCATCCCTCCCCAACGCTCCATTTCATCCTTGTCGCTTGTGTAATTTGGCACTAATCATCCCTATGATTTTTAGTACATTGCAAAATCACCCTTATGGATTGGTGAATGTTGCTAAAATGTGTACTCGTGTTTATAAGAGGCTTGTAGAGTCGTGTAAAGTTGAGAATTTGAGATGATTCGCATTTTATGCGGGCAAATTGGTCAGTTTGAAGCCATGGCTGTGAGGGATGATTTTGTTACTTTGTTACCGCAGAAGCAAGTCCAAACACGATATACACTGCACTTTGATACAGTAAATTATCTGATTATTTCAAAAGTTGTACCAAACATGTTTATTGAAGTTGAAAGGTAAAAGAGACTCTTGTCACAGGCAATGAAGATATTAATTTTGTGCATTTATTGTTTCCAAGCAGAGGTTACCGGATATTGGGTGAAATTTCGTCCTGCATCTTGGCAGGGCAACCTGGCTGTGTTTGCAGCCATGGCGGGTTCAGTGTCCCTTTATCCGGTTCCATATTTGCACATCTGAGCCTAAGAATGTTACCCTCAGACGAAATGAGGCTATTTTAGAGAGGGCTTTGACATTTTTTGGTCAAACTTCTTTCATGCCTGTGATTTTCATTAGTGAGATGCTGAATTATATGGAATTATCCCTTATTATTATTAGAGTAAACTGCAAAATACATCCATGTCGTTTGTCGAATTTGGCACTAATCATCTCTTGCCGATACTGTTGGCAAATATCATCCCTACAAGGGAAAACGTCTAACACAGTACATCCCTATGATTTTTAAGTAAATTGGAAAATCATTCTTGTGGTTTGGTGAAAGTTGCAGAAATGTTCACTGCACTCGTGTATTTAAGAGGTTGTGATGATAAAATTTGAATGTAGCTGATATGATCCGCATCTTGGCGGGGCAAATGGGTAATTTTGCAGCCATGGCTGATTTATTCTCTTTGTTCGATTGTTTTACATATCTGAGCCTTGTTGATCGCAACATTTTATGTAATTGCAAATGGTGAGCAAATACTGATACGAGCTTCCTAAACTAAAAAACCAAACCAAATTGTACGTTGAATGTACTATTCTGGCCTATTCGAATAGTGAACATCCCTAATCACAGAGTCACAGTCACAACCACTAGACCACAAGTTCCTTGGTCTGCTTAACTTTTTAAATTGTCGAGGCAATGAAGAATTGCTGTGCATTTGAGTTTTTCCTACCTTCAATAATTGGACATTGGGTGAAAGTCGGTCCGTATCTTGGCAGGGCAATGCATCCTCTACTGGTGTTTGCAGCCATGGCGGAGTCTGATCCTCATGGTCTGATTCTATAATTTGGATATATTTGCAGCAAAATGTGGGTATATTGACTCCTGTTGGTCCAATTCAGTTTTGGGTTTTCTCTTATTGTATAAAAGATTTATCAGTTTGCTAATATAAATGTTATTGTAAGGTTGAGGAGACTCTTGTCACCGGCAATGACGATCTTTTTGTGCATTCATTTTTATGAGATTAAAAAGGTTACCGGATAATGGGTGAAATTAGACTAGTATCATGGTGGGGTAAACCGTCCCGATTTGGTGATTTTGCCGCCATGGCAGGTTCGGATCCCCTATTATCTGGTTCCATATTTGCAGATCTGAGCCAAACAATTTTACACTTTGACAACATGAGGCAAGTTTAGTGAGGGTTTTGATTTTTATTTGGTCAAACTTCTTTCATGGAAATATTTTTTTTAGTAGTTGATGTATTCCAAATTCAATTTTATAGTAAATTGCAAAATCGCCTTTGTGGTTTGTTGAAAGTTATGGAAATGTTCACTGTACATGTGTGTCTAAGAGGCTATGATGATAGAAACTTGAACGCGTCTGAATGGATTCGAGCAAAGTTGAGATTATTTGCATCTTGGCAGGGCAAAATGTTCAGTTTGCAGCTATGGCAGATTATCCTTGTTTTCTCGATCGTTTTACATATCTGAGCCTTGTCTGCATTACACTATGTACTCTGTATACTTTGGAACTATTTGTTTAAAAATAGGAACGATTTTTTGAGGGTATCTGGGTCATGGCAGGGCAATAGTATATCTATCTGGATGGTTATGTGAAAGTAACAACACTTGGTTATTGACATAGCAACTGAATGTTGTTGATGATGGTAATTTTGTTACTGAATTTACAGCAGAAGCAAATCCAAACACTATACCCTACATTGAGTTTTGTTAGAGCCGGTGATCTCTGAAATTTTAGCAGTTTAATTAGCAATCCCAAACATCCCTCTAACTTACAAAGAGTCTTATCTTTTCTTCTGCATTACAACAGTTACATTTGTGCATGTCATCCTGTGCAGGGGCCATGCTAATCTTCTCAATATCGTTCCAATTTGATCGGATGTCCCTGAAGGGACTACAGAGTATGAGCCTATAAAATAGATCCTGGTCAAATAAAGTCGTGGAAAACAACTCACTGAAACGAAATGAGGGTGTATTAACTTTATTTGTTCAAAAACCATTCTTCGAGGCCAGTGATTTTCTTTAGAAATCAGTAGCCAGATTGAGAGTTTGAGATTGCTAATTGTAATTTATTATTACGCTTTGCAACAACTTTTTGTATTGCTCAACTAGCTTCAAATGCAAAATTTGCATATCTAACCTCATTATACCTTCAGTTTTTGTATACATGTAGGATGAGGATTTGGTGATATAACGAGGCTGTGATGGAATTTACCTAGGTTGCACGGACACGGACACGATGTCCGACACGGACACGACACTCAAAAAATCTAAAAATATATGACACTTGACACTCAGGCGTGACATTTTAATTTATATATATATAAAAACATGTACAAAGCCACCTATTTAATATTACATAAATTATATCAAATTAAAGAAGTACAACAATTATTCAAAAGTCTTTGTCGTGTTTACCTTACAATTTCATTGAAATTCATTTAATACATAAAGTATTTAAAAATAAAGTATTTAAAAAAGGAGAGTTTCATTTTACTATACATTGAATTTTGTTTAGTTTATTAATAAAATTAGATAAGATGTTGAATGGAACTTCAAAAAGTTGTATGTAGAATTCTGAGTTTTTGAACAACATATATAACTCTCAGTTTTTCTTTTTAAATAAACCTCAAGTCTCAGACCAAAGATTTTGAGCAACATATATAATATTAGAGTTAACTTTGTCTAGTATTTTTATTTATTAAATGCATTAGATAGTGGGAATATTACATCGAACGACAAAAGAACGCAAGAACAATTGCTACCACAAATTTTTGAATAAAGAAACTTAGCGACAAACTCAAACTTCACATTTAAATATAGTGACAAAGGATAAAGCTTTCTCTTGGCCCTCAAATAAACACGTATATGACTTTGGGTCATCTTCCCCATCAAAGAAAAAGGTCATCTTCCCCATCAAAGAAAAAACTTATGTTTTTAAGCCTTTACTGATAAACCCATTACAAGGTGTATGTTTATTATCATAAACACAACTAAGAGGTGAGCCAAAGGCAAAGAGGTAATCAAGTTTTTGAAAACCTTATTTTTTCATTTTTTTTCAAAAGAATTCAAATCCGTGTCCAAATCCGTGTCCGGCCGTGTCCAAATTTTAGAAAAAATGTCCGACCCAAACAGCACGTGGGACACGGCACATGCGTGTCCGACACGTGTCCGAGCCGTGTCCGAGACGTGTCCGTGTCCGACACTGCCACGCCTTACTTGGAGCCGTGTCCGTGCTTCCTAGGAATTTACACAATGAGTTGATTGGAGCAAAGTTGAGATTATCACCACTCACCATCTCACCATATATCTAACATAATATCTAATAATATCTACCACAATGAGTTGATTGGAGCAAAGTTGAGATTACACAATGAGTTGATTGGACCATAATACAGACTTTAATATCACCACTCACCATCTCACCATATATCTACCAAACTCCCAATAACCCAAGCTCAAAAATGGGGTTCTAAAAACTCAGGCCAACAAAAAAAAGGCTCCAGCAAGTGAGATCAAGGTATTTTTCTCAAAATTGTGTTTTACTCATAGTAAGCACTTGTATTACTAGACTATTATCCGCACATAACGGCTGCAGTGTATGGTACAGTTAGTTTATTTTAGTCTAGCAACAATACTCATTTTTTAAGTTTTTAAGTTTTAAGCAAATGTATTTTCTATATGATGTAGTAAAACAAAAATAATCAATTATTAGAAAACACAGTTATTTCCTTTTAAGTTTTAACCAATGAAATGTCACTTATTTCTTTGGATTTTTTTGATTGACTATATTTAAAAAGTATATATTTATTATGAGATAAGCTAAAAAAAGTATGTTTTACATCCAGTAATAATCTGTTTCGCTCATCGTACCGCACGATGTTGCGGAACTGTAAAGTTAAGGTTTTCAGATGGTTAAGTAAAAAGAGTTTTTTCGGACGATGTTACCGACCTACCGTACATGGCCTGGGCCCTGAAATTTACTTCCAACAAAAATTATTAACATAACATACTTTCATGTTGTAAATATTTCTTAAATTTGAGGCTAGAGCATTAACTATCTTTTTGTTTTAATAGTTGGTATAATACATCTTTCATCGTATTTTTAGTTATCACATAAACTTTTGCATAGGGCCTCCACGGACTTAGCTACGGCAATGAAAATTATATTGGAGAACATATATCGTAAAGAGGTTACTTAGCAGTTAGCACTTTGTTTAAACATAATGTAATGAAAGTAAAATGTTCAATTAGAGGAGCTTTTATAAAGAAGATTTGTTCAAGGATGGACTTGAACTAAGGTTTGTCGGCCTAATTAGCTAACAAAGTTGCATATTTGTTCATTTCTTAGAATTAAATCATATATGAACAAAATATTATTTGAAAACCCTTATGAATAGAAAATGTTGGTTGGTAATTGTATATATCGGTGATTATAGGATGTACATGTAACGACTCATTACATGAAATACTCATTACATAAAAGTTAGCATTTTCATTCATTACATATAATACTCGGCTTAGTTTTTTTCTTTTTTTTATTGAAAAAGATTTGAACCCCATTTTCTGTGAGGTCATAAGATCTTTTACAACTAAGCCATTCGACTTTGATGATGATTTTTTACTTTTTCAGTACTCTTACACGAGAGTACTACTATTTTATGATACTTGGTATATAGGACATTGTGTAAGAGATACGTAGTCTTTTTTTTTTTTTTTTTATCTTGATAAAACTTATACGGAGTATCTTTCTAGTGATACTTTGGCTTAAATTACTAGTTAAAACTTTGAGATTAGTTTTTTTTGGGTAAAAAGGTTACCCTCCGTAAAATAACTTTGAGATTAGTTAAGTTCTGGTCTGATGTAAAACATGATGTTGTGGTAAACTATGTCATTTTAAGCATGAAATTGTTAGTTCCAAGTTTCAACCACCAAACTAGATGTCTGAACTCGTGCATGGCTGGCTTATGACATGGCCCTGAATAGGCACCTTATATGTGGTTTTTATTCTCATATATCCCTTAAATTTTAAGGTCGAACCTTTTACATTCGCTCAAATATATATCAAGTTTTTATGCCCATGGTCAAAAAAAATTATGTTATTGTTACTTGTTAGCATGCTCCCAATCAAGAATCAATTCGGTAAAAGAAAAAGACGTGATAAGAAAAACGCAATCAATATATGATATTTATGTGGTTCGATGTAGTTTTCAGTTTGGTTGGAATTAGACCTATATTTAGAAAGCTTTGTTATAATAAAGAGCCTTAGGTAAGCTATAACCAAATATAGACAGGTATTGTGTCGTCATTGACATAATAGTCACGTTGAATTAGGGCTTGAATTTTATCACCGATATCGCGTATTTAAATTTGGTGTAGCCATATAAATTTTATAAATTTCACTGTTGTTTTTGAACAGATATTTACGTACCGCTTTCATAATCTCCTTAAAAGTAACATGGAAGGTAATAGTGATGAACAAAAGCATTTTGTTCTAGTACATGGGGCATGCCATGGAGCCTGGTGCTGGTTCAAGCTCAAACCGCTTCTCGAAGCTATGGGCCATCGCGTTTCGCTTTGATCTCTTGGCCTCTGGGACTAATACAAAAGTAATACAACAAGTCCATACACTTTTTGACTACAGTATGCCTTTGCTAGAATTCATGGCCACCCTTCCGCCCGAGGAGAAGGTTGTGTTAGTGGGTCATAGCCTTGGTGGAATGAGCATATCTCTTGCTATGGAGAAGTTCTCGGAAAAGATATCTCTTGCCGTCTTCCTCTCGGCCTTCATGCCGGATTATGTACATGAGCCATCCTATGTTTTGGACAAGGTAACTAATATACATTCCCTGTACTTTTATTTACATACATTTGTTTTTTTGGGGAAAATTCACACATTTGTCAACAAAAAAATGTCGAATAAGCTAAATGATCCATCAAAGGTATGCCGTTAATAGCAAAACTATGAAGTTGGCCGTAACTTTAAATTATCTCCTTGTTAAAATTTATGTAAAATACTAAAATATTGATGGTCATTGGTTAACTTGTCACTATTGTGTTATACAAGTACGGAGTACCATAGTTTAATTGCTGATTTAAAATTATGGCGATTTTATGAAATTTTTCATTCCAAATTCTTTTAAATATTGTGTTTAGTATGTCAAATGAAGAATTAAAATGACTCCAAAAATAGAGAATTTCAATTTACTTGAAAACACTTTTTTATAAATGACCGGACTTCAAATACTATTTTATTTTTATTATTTTTTTTTTTATTTTTTTAGAATCAAAGTAAGTTACTTACTAAAAATTACAATAACAAACATGAAGACCGACTTCAAAATACTATAAATTTCTATCAACCAAACATGTGATTGTATTTTTAATTCAAATTCTAAATCCTCAAGAATTGAAATTTCCTGAATTTAAAATTAAATTCTAAATTCACGAACCAAATGCCACCTTATACTTTCATATGGTTTTTTGTTTATAAAAGATCTTCAAATTTGTATTTGAGCTAATTATGTAAATATCTTTCTTTAACGTTTTTTATTGTTAGATACTTTAACTCGTATATCAATTGACATTTTCTTTGACATAACTTAATAACCTATTTATACATTATTTTCTTTGTTTATCCTATTTGAAGTTTAACGAAAGCATTGTTTGTTCAATTTGAAGTTTAATGAAAGCGGATCGACGAATATTGGTTGGACACACAATTTTACCCTATGATAGCGAAAACAAGTCGAAACATCCATGTTGTTTGGTCCAGAGTATCTATCATTCAATATCTACCAACTTTGCTCCAATGAGGTTTATAACTTTCGTTCTATTTTCCTTTTTTTTCAAATTGATTGATGCAATTTGTGATAATGATTCTTTTATAATTTAGGATCTTGAACTCGGAAAAATATTGGTTAGGCCAAGTTCGTTCTTCTTAGACAATCTACACAAGGAACAACCATTTTCTGAGAAAGGGTATGGATCTGTAACACGAGTTTGTGCCATTGCCATGGAAGACAAAGGGATTCCCAAAGAATTTCAACAGTGGATGATTAGTAATAGCCCGGTTACGGAGGTGAAAGAGTTGAAAACCGTAGATCACATGTCCATGTTGTCTGATCCGAAGCAAGTTTGTGCATATCTTGCCAATGTAGCGCTCCGATATGCTTAGTCAACATACAAGTTACTATGATCTTCAATTTGCGATTTAGTTGAAGCAAGTTGACTTATCAATAACTTTTATCAGTTTTCAGTAATCTATATGCTATATTCCTATTACTGGAATTTTGTAAGGTGATAGTCCCTACTTCGTTTTCCATTCCATTCTAGCCCAACTTAATTACGCTTTGGGTCCGCTCACGGCTCACTCACGAAAAACACAACATCATTTTTTACTTTCGCTATGCATGGATAACCCATAATTTATTAGACGCTAATTTCGATCACTAGTCATATGTTGAAACATCAACGCTTTTATATAGTTGGTACAAAAACATTACTATTTTTTTACTTTCGGTATGCATGGATAACCCAAAGTGTTTATTAGACGCTAATTTCGATCACTAGTCATATGTTAGACGGGCTAAGCATTGCAGACCCAAGACCGATCGAGACCTAGGAAACCGACCGGACCGACCAAACCGAAGGTCGGGTCTCAGTCCCAACATTTTCCTTATTTCGGTCTTGGTCCGGACCGGTCTTACGTAAAAACTGACCATTATGCCTTCTTGGATCGGATCAACCGAAGGACTGGATCGGATTAACCCGGACCGGACCGAACAAATTTGGTTCGGTCCTCGGTCTAGGGTTTTGGTCGAATTCGGTCTCGGTCCGGTCCGGTTTTAGACCGATACTCACCCTTATGTTGGACCATTAAGGCTTTTATATTGGTAGTACAAAATTCGGGGTGGGTATTCAATAATGATCCGAACTTTCTTGAACAGATTTCCTCGGTAGTCTAGTGATTTCTGGACTAAGTGAAAGCATTCGTGATGCTTAAATAGAGTTCCCCGTGTTGGGCCTCCTTATAGTCACCAAATAGCGCCTGTCGTGCCGTCATACGTCACCGCTAGGGGTGAAAATGAGCTGAGCCGAGCCCTAGCTTGAGCTCGTTTCGAGCCTTACATTTTGAGCTCGAGCTCGGCTCGTGAAAATATTCACAAGCTCGAGCTCGACTAATTTATATGATGTTTAAAGAAAACAAAGTTAAAATGGAGTTCGGCTCATTAATTACATAAGGATCGAGCTCGTTTACTACTCTTAAGCTCGTGTATAAGTATAGAAAATATATATATGTATGTGAGATGCGATCCTTTACAAAGTAAGGAAAATTAAAAAGGCTAGAAAGGCACTCACAATGTGACAAGTGTCCCCCATTTACTCCCTCCTTTTTTCTTATTAAATTCGGTTATGGGGTATTTTTGTCATTTTAACCCATTTTTTATATTCCACCTCAAATTTCAAACGCAAATAACATTCAAACGACAAAATTTTACGAAAAACCGATTTCACTATAATTTTTAAAATTCGATTCTCTTTAATTTGGTACAAATCTTGATAAATATTTCGAACTTTTTTTTTACATATCAAATAGTTCTTGATTTTCTTTATTTTTTTGGAATTTTCGGCCTTATTTTTTACCTTCATAAATGTCGAATCGTGAAAAACTTAAAACATGAAAGTTATAGATTTTGTTCACTCTTTACCCGTAAATTTAAATCACTCAAATTCGATGTCATATGGGTAAGATATCACACGTTAAAGATGGTGTTTTACTCATATTTGTTGCATACAAGGTGTTTGATGAAATATCTAGCTTAGATTTTTATTGTTAAAGTTGAGCTAAATTTACTAATTTTTGTCCCACAACGCATCATTAATCATTTTATTAATGTAAGATTCAAAAAGTGATGTTTTTTAATAGTTAATATTTTTAACTATTAAAACTGATGAACCAAACCAAAACTGATGAACCAAATGAAACTGTTTAAAAAAAAGCATAAAACCAAAACTGATGAACCTAACCAAACTGATGAACCAAACTAAAAACTGATGAACCAAACCAAAACCGATGAACCAAACCAAAACTGAAACTATGATTGATGAGCCAAACCAAACTGATGAACCAAACCAAAAACTGATGAACCAAACCAAAACTGATGAACCAAACCAAAACTGAAACTATGATTGATGAACCAAACCAAACTGATGAACCAAACCAAAAATTGATGAACCAAACCAAAACTGATGAACCAAACCAAAATTGAAACTATGATTGATGAACCAAAATAAACTGATGAACAAAACAAAACAAACACCAACATGTTAAGCTAAAATGTGATTGATGAACCAAAATAAACTGATGAACTAAGTTTGATTTGGTTCATCGCTTTGGTTTGGTTCATCGCTTCATCGCTTGGTTTGGTTCATCGCTTTGGTTTGGTTCATCGCTCATCGCTTGTTCATCAGTTTTAATAGTTAAAAACTTTAACTATTAAAAAACATCACTTTTTGAGTTTTACATTAATAAAATGATTAATGATGCGTTGTGGGACAAAAATTAGTTCATTTAGCTCAATTTTAACACTAAAAATCTAAGCTAGACATTTCATCAAACACCTTGTGTGCAACAAATATGACTAAAACGTCATCTTTAACGTGCGATATCTCACTCATATCATATCGGATTTGAGTGATTCAAATTCCTGGGTAAAGAGTGAATCAAAATCTAAAACTTTTGTGTTTTAAGTATTTTATGATTCGGCAATTTTAAGGTAAAAAATAGGATCGAAAATAGCAAAACATCAAGAAAATCATGACCCAATGAATATGTCAAAAAAAAAGTTTCGAAATAATTAAAAAGATTTATACCAAATTAAAGAGAATCGAATTTTAAAAATTATGGTGAAATCGGTTTTTTCTAAAAGTTTGTGGTTAAAAGATATGTGCGTTTGAAATTTGAGGTGGAAAAGAAAAAATGGGTCAAAAGACCATATTACCCATGGACGGATTTTATGTATAATTTAGAGTGGAGGACACGTGTCACACTATGAATAGCTTTCTACACTTTTTAATTTTACCCACTTTGCAATAGATCCCCAACCATATGTATATATTTCTATGGCTCGTTTAGGCTCGCGAGCCTACTCGAGCTTTTTGTATAGAGCTCGGGCTCGAGCTCGATTATTAAATGAGCCCAAACTTAGGCTCAAGCTCGGGCTCGAGCTCGTTTAGACTCGGCTCGTTCGAGCTTTTTACCGATTCGATCCCGAGCTTTTCACGAGCAGCTCGGCTAGTTTCCACCCCTAGTCACCGCCGTGTGCGTCGTGCCCATAACAAAGTGTTATTAAAAAGTTCCCTTTTATCTTTGTAAACGTAAAATATATATGAAGTGGTGTGGGGTTTTTTTTGCGCGTTTAAAGAATTTACAAATGAAGGTGTTTTTTTAGGTGTTATAGGAATGTTAAATATTCAAGATTTCAAGCTGACGTGACGGGTTATATAACACGCTTTATAGCACTATCAATAGATACCTAGCACTCTTCCATATTTTCCCAAATTTTTAACAATCTTTTAAGACAAAAATTCATCAATTTTTCTTAAAAAAATAAAAATGGATAACTAGAGAAAAAGTTCCACGGTTACTTAAAGTTCTGGTCCGATGTTATGCACTACGTGTTGTTATTCTATTTTGGAAACTATGTGGTTTGTCCATTGCTTGGTCTAAATAACTAAACCTAAAATGTTTAAACGCGTACATGGTTCGCTTTATGACTAAAGTACTTTGTATATAATGGCGCTAAATAGGTCCATATGGCTTTGATTCTCGATTTCAATATCTTTTAAAACTTGAAGAATGTCTAACTTTTTAGAAAAAAGTCTCGATTATCTATTTGAGTCGACGCGGTCGATCTTGGTCCGACTTTATGTGTTTGTTTTCTTACCCGGTTAGAGGTGGTGATAATGTCTTAATGCCTCTTATCTCTACAAAAGTATGAAGGTAAATGCTGAAACCCAAAAGTTTTGAGGAAAAGAATATGGAGTTTCGATTGTTTTGGTGAGAATAAACCAAGTACAAAGTATATTAATAGTTTAATAATAATAGGTAGTGGACCACGTACTCAAAGGAATTAGAATGAAGTAATTAAAGAAAAAATTGTGTTTGAAATTCAGAATATAGCCTTCGTCTTTACTTGTACACAAAATTATTCGACATTTATGTTATTTTTTTATTGATCGTCTTTACTTGTACACAAAATTATTCGACATTTATGTTATCTTTGCGTATTGATCGCCTTTACTTGTACACAATTTATTCGATATTTATGTTATTTTTACGTATAGGTAAAAAGTTATATTTCATAGTTAGAAAAGTTAATTTCCTATTAGTATATATTAAAAATAAATAAATAAAATAAACCTAAAATCATTTAGACAATTATACAAAAACAAACAACATTATTTCAATCAGATTCAGACTTTATAACCACCTCTTAACACTCGATCGCACTATAAACATCTTAATGAAACAAACACACCCTAACTTTTTACATTCGATTACTAAGATGTCGTACTTTATTTGTTAAGGTTATGAAATATGTTTTCTCCCACATCTTAATTAAATATGCTCCAAACCTAAAATCACCCTATATTTGAATTAGTTTTCGGTTTATTTGGAACTATACCTAAATTTATAGACCCTTTACCCTAGTTATATTAAAGAACCTAAAGTAAGTTACAAGTAACCCTTTAAAAAAGAACCTAAAGTAGTAGAGTAATACTGAGAGAGGTGGCAAATGGGTCGGGTCGGGTCGGTTTGGGTCATGGGTCAAATGGTTTATGGGTCAAATGGGTCATGGGTCAAACGGGTCATACTATAAGAATGGGTTGAATGGGTCATAGGTCAAACGGGTTGGGTCGGGTCGACTCGTTACATTTCCACCGTAATCATGCTACTATAGTATGTTTCGTCATTTTTCATCCGTCTTTTACGTTTCGTCATTTTTACGTCATCCGCTTTTTTACGTTTTCGTCCGCTTTTTACGTCCGCTTTGTGTCCGTTTTGCCGCTTTTTGCCGTATTTTACGTTTTCGTCCGCTTTTTACGCTTTAATCCGCTTTTTACGTTTTGATCCGTATTTTTACGTTTCGTCCGCTTTTGCGCGTTTCGCTTTGCTTTTTACGTTTTCATCCGCTTTTGCGAAGTTTTCCGCTTTTTACGCTTCCGTCCATTTTTAACGCTTTCATCCGCTTTTACCCTTTTCGTCCGCTTTTTACGTTTCGTCCGCTTTTTACGTTTTCATCCATTTTTACGCTTCATCCGTTTTGCGTTTTTAAATCCGTTTTTACGTTTTCGTCCGTTTTTACGTTTCGTCCGCTTTTTACGCTTTCATCCGTTTTGCGACTTTTCGCCCGCTTTTTACGCCATCCGTTTTTGCGCATTTCGTATTTTTTTTACGTTTTCATCCGTTTTTCGCGCGTTTTCGCGCATTTTACGTTTTACGCTTTTTTTACGTTTTCATCCGTTTTTACATTCTCATCATTTTTGCGCGTTCGCTTTTTTACGTTTTGTCTGTTTCTTTCGTTTTTACCCGTTTTTTTACGTTTCCATCCGTTTTTGCGCGTTTTCGGCCGTTTTTTTGCGTTTACATCCGTTTTTGCGCATTTTCGTCCATTTTTTTACGCTTTCGCCTGTTTTTTTACGTTTTCGTCTATTTTTGCGCGTTTTTGTCTGTTTTTTTCGTTTTCGTCAAGTTTTTTACTTTTGCTTCTATTTTCACCCCCTTTTTACGGTTTTGTCCGTTTTTACGTTTTCTGCATTCTTACGTTTCGTCCGCTTACTTACGTAAAATCAATTTTCGTCCGTAAAAAGGGATGAAAACATAAAAATGATTTAAACGTAAAAAAAAAGACGAAAGCGCGCAAAATGGATGAAAACGTAAAAATAATAAAACTCGCAAAACGGATGAAATGTAAAACGAATGAAACGTAAAAGAACGGACGAAACGCGCAAAACGGATTAAATGTAAAAACGGACAAAAACGCGAAAACCGAAGGTCGAAGACGGAACGGAAAAACGAAGAACGGATGAAACGTAAAAAGGACGAAAATGAAAAATGCATTTAAACGCGCAAAACGGACGAAACAAAACGGCCGAAAACGTAAAATACGGACGAAACGCGCAAAACGGACAAAACGCGCAAAAGGATGAAACGTAAAAGGACTAAAACGTAAAACGGACAAACGAAAACGCGCCAAACTCGGACGATGAAGACGCAAAAACGGATTAAAACGCAAAAACGGGCGAAAATGTTAAAAACGGATGAAAACGTAAAAAAAACGAAAACGCGCAAAAAAAAATGAAAATGTTAAAATGTTAAACGAAAAAAAATATAAAACGTATAAAAATATAAAAAACATAAAATACACGACATCTAATGATGGTTGAGTTATCATCCGACCCTTAAGTGACCCATTCAACCCATTTGTTGACCCATTCGACCCATTTGTTGATTCACATAAGTCCATATGTTGACCCATTTGACCTGTTCTTTGCAAATGGGGTAACCCAATCCAACCCATAAGTTGTTATTTTTGACCCATAGCAACCCATTTTTCTCTAAATGGATTGTGATTGCCACCTCTGTCAGAGAGGTATCTTGCTGTTCGTTGTTGACATAATAGATTAATAGTCCCCTTTGAACTAGGATTTGAATTTGATCACTAATATTACGTAGTTGAATTCGCTAACCGATTAGAGCATTATATGTCTAATGAACTTCAACAATGTAATTAGACACATATTTACCTTTCTCAGCCTATGGTTGTGGACTTGAGGTTGGCAACATGTGTTTTGTAACATTTTGGAGTATTTAGTGTTAAACATCTTTACTACTTTATAATGCATTTAGGACATTCCCTAAATAGCAAGGCTTAAAATTCAGACTTTGTAACTTACTAATTATGGAAATATAATGTCTCTTGCTAAATTAATACATACACATGCTAGCTTAAAAGTTAAGCCAATACTTGTAACATTAGTAGTCATTAAATACAAAATTTAAAGTCCCTCAAATATTTTTAAAACCCACTTTTATGACTTTAAAAGTCATGTATTGTAACAGTCCATTCTTGCAGGCCACTTTAACAGCCCATTAAATGTATTGATTAGTACAAAACGAGTATAAAAACCCACAAATAAACACACACAAAAGATTAATCATATCTCACACTCTCTCTCAAAAACGTAAATTGCCACTCTTGTGCTAAATAGCAACCGACGCCACCAACTAAATCTGCCACCACCGCTAACGGCATGTGTCGGCATCACCACCCCTTGACATGGTCTAAGTGGCCTTCGCTCACCAAAACTTTTAGTATAATCGAAAAACATTGCACGCCAAAAATTTTAATTTCAGGGTACCCGCCGCCGCAACGCGCGGATACCCTGCTAGTTTAATATTAAAGGGTGTCTGGTTGAGGGTATTAGAAGGTAAGGAAAAGTAATTATAATGAAAAGTGTTGCTTGGTTTTAATGCTTCATTCTTTAAAAGTGGGTAATACATTTTTTACAAACTAATGGTTTTCTTAAAAAGTAATTACCATTCTATGGCATGTCAAGAAATATTATCTATTGTATAGCGTGACTTACCAAATTCATTAATAAATCTAATTTTTAAATTATCTTTTTATTTAATGGTATATTAAGATAAGTTACAAAAAATTAAACCATTAATATGCGCTTGTTCATCATATACTCATGAGTTTCTTAAAAAACAAAAGTTATCTTCGTCAAATTACAATTTCATATTCTATGTATGTCAATTGTACTCTGATCATTATTAATCTTTTAAGTACGTAGCTAATTCTCTAGAATTTGAGTTCGTATATGCTTGTTATCAGGGGTGTCATAAAACCTGACTCAGACTCGAACCCAAACCCGAATCTGAACACGAATATGGGCTTTCGGGTCGGTTAGTTGGGTCTAAAATTATATTTGAGTCAATCGGGTCAACCCGAATTAAACCAAGTTCTAAACAAGGTCAGGTTCAGGTATAATATATGTCTCTTACTCGGGTTCGAGACAACACAAGTTTCATTTTTTTCTTTCTAATTTGTATGTAAACACCAAAATTCTATATTTTTCAAACGATCTAGACCCGAACCCGAACTAACCCGACCCGAATTGACCCGGCCCGAGTTGACGCGAACCGAGTTACCCGAACTCTAAACAAGTTCGGGTATATTTTTTAAGCTTTAACCCGAATTGACCTGAACCCGATCGGGTCAACCCGAATTTCTACTTTTTTAGTTAAGAAACTAGTTATTTAAACAAACCCTTTTATGTAATTGATGTATCTGTTTTTTTTCTTATAATCATGCATATTTATTGTTTTTCTGATTAACTTTTTCATTCTAGCTAATACATCTTTTCTTAGAAGTAGTATTTAGACTAAAATACACCGTTGGTCCCTAAACTTGTATCGGAGGATCGTGATGGGACGAAACCGGGCATAATCATCGCCACGGGTCCAAACAGTACCCATTAAATGCCAGATTGGTCCCTTGACCAAGTCAAACTCTGATTTTTGTTTTGTAGTCGAGGGTATTTTAGTCCATACACATTTATACTTTTATAACACAATTATGTTTTACCCCTTCATCTTTCACCCTCTTCATCATCTACCCAAATCATTCATCTCCCCAACATTCATCATTCATCTCCCCAGATTATTTAGTTATCTATTCATCATTCAACTCAGCTCATTTGCAGCCATAACTTAATTGGTTAAAGAAGATGATATTTGTATATTGAATAAACAGATCAGTTGTTACATTGTGTAGCTATATATCACAGGAACCACATTAACTCAGCTCATTCATCTCCCACAATGCATGGTCTCTACATTGTCACCTCACATATAGTAGATACTAGTACAGTTTCATACAGTTTAGCTAAACAAAATCATTGAGGCCAGAATTACGTTGGTTCAATTCTTGACACTAATGACAAGTGCAAGTGGAATTGTCTTGCAATGCACCATCTGCAGATCACGATCATTTAAGCAAGACATTGTCTTATAAAAACATCTCTTTGAGATAAATTGACAATTAATTGTCATGTTTCCTCTTTGTTATTACTGTTGCCCACGGTTTCTTGGAGGAAATCGGAGCAGACACAACACAAAGGTTTGATAGTCAGATAATAAAAGATAGTATTCTGATCCTGATTAGTGACTAAATTGAATTATTGCAATACCAATTCACAATCACTAATCATGAGCCATGCTGTTATTATTGAGATCCCATAATCAATGTAAAAGCAAACCAGCTAAAAACATATCAAAATGAGGATCGCCCTCTGTAACTCAACAATGTAATCACTCAAAATTCATTTATTCTTAAATAGTCTGTATAGTTCATGTAAATCCTGAACTAAAAAGTGAAAAACTGAATAGTGTCAATGGGTATCACTCCTTTCAATAATCATACATTGAAGCCCTCAGAACGAAGGCATAAACGATGAGCTTCAATCCATTTTGAGCAAGCCGATTCACCATGCTCCACAACGCATTCATCCCTCAGCTTCTTAGTGTCGGGACACGCACAACAGATTTTCTTTTTCGGCTTTGTTTCGGATGATGTTGTTACAGCTGGTGTTTGGTCTGTTGATGCTTTGGTTAATCCTAAGGCAGAAGATAAGTCTTGGGTCTGTAAACCACTCATGATTACAAGTGCCTGAAAGTTTGAAATACGTGAATACGAATCTTAGCCTAAAAGAAACTTAAAACAACCTCCTCAAAAAAAGAAATGTGTAAATTCAACAAGATAAATTATTAGACAAAACTCATAGCACTCTAAACATACTGATGATGACCAAGTGGGCGTTTCTGATTGCTTAGTTAAGTGTTTATATGCTTATTTTAAAGCAGATAATGATTTTTGAGTGTATGGATAAGAACGCTTATCGATTAATTTTAAACCATATAAGCACTAAAAATAAGCGAGTTGGTATTTAAGCATAGAAGTAGTTTTATCCAAACACTCACATTTCTTGTTTGCTTAAATAATAAGTCTATAAACACTTTGCATATGCAATCGCAAACACCCCCTAAGTTCCCTAACAAACAAAATTTTAACGATTAACAGAGCATTTCTTCATCACTTATCTATGTACAGTTATTTAACTCACGGTTACTTATAACTATGAATAATGCACATTAATTAGACCAACTTCATAAAACGATAATCAAGCTTTTTTTTTAAACTTATTCACAAGTTTGACGCACTCATATAGCTCACCTCACCTCACAAAATCATATTCCATTTATGAAAAAATATAACTAATCACATCATACAGTTACATACTATATTCAAGACCGAATCCTTTAGCTAAGTGCGAGTTTCCTCATGAATCCACAAAGATCAGCATGAATTTTCAATTGTCATTGTAGCTTTTGTATTTTGTTTTATGAGTCTAAGCCTTTGAAAGATAGTTTTTGTATCCCGTTTGGATCGTTATAACCAGTCATCAAACACTTTATATAATACTACGAAGTACCATTTTTAAAAGCTTAATTCTTGATTACAAAATGACGGAAACGAATAAAAGTCTATTTAGCAATGCCAGGCAATCACAAAAAAATATATATATAGTGACTAAAATAGAACAGAAAAGGTTATGCAAAAATAATACTAATAACCCAAATCATAATACACAAGACCAAGCTAGAATTGCACAAACCTTACTGGAACCACATTAGTAAAGTATGATAAGAAAAAGAAAAGAAAATTCTCAGAGGCAATATATCAAACACTTTATGTGCATATATCATCAGAGTCACACTGGAGTGAAGTATGTAAAGTTACCTCTGAGTTGTCGGAATCCGAAATTTTACACAGGTTGCCAGCACAAGGATAGTTAAATTAACAATATGAGTAAAGGCGAGAGGGCTTAAAGTGCGTAACAATGACCAGGGATTGGAGGGTTTATCAAAGAATCAAATGGGATTTCTTATATGACAAAAATGTAAAGAGAATTACAATTGATTGAATGAGAAAACAAAGAAGAGTTATACATTCAAAAAAGGGAGGGGAAATTTGTTAGGGGTGTTTGACCATGAGCAAGTGCAGCTCACATGCAGCTCAATTTCAGATTAGGGTTTTTGTTAAAGATTTGATTTGAGTGAGGAATGAGGAGGATGATGAGGATGATGAAGGAGTGTTTGTTTTGTTTTGTTTTGTTTCGGTCAAATTAATGGGGGTGTGTATAGCCATGTGAATAATCTCATATAAAAGTTGTACCTTCTTTTTACGGTAAGGTGTGCAGATGTTCATCAACAATTTTTTTCAGGATGATTGTTGGGGAGATGATGAATGTTGGGGAGATGAATGATTTGGGTAGATGATGAAGAGGGTGAAAGATGAAGGGGTAAAACATAAATGTGTTATAAAAGTATAAATGTGTATGGACTAAAATACCCTCGACTACAAAACAAAAATCAGATGTTGACTTGGTCAAAGGACCTGTAACGAGTATGAACAGTGAAAATAGGGACCCCCGACGATGAAAAGGGCGAGGTTCGTCCCATCGCGATGAACAGCAACAAGTTTAGGGACCAACGGTGTATTTTAGTCTAGTATTTATTAACCAAAATATTTAACATATAATAATGTAGTGTGTTAACATAAAATGTTTTGATCATACTAAAGGTTTTGCCCAACCACCTTTTATTAGTGTATACATATGTAACATATGGTTTGGAAAAGGGACGTATGATGTTTTTATAACAATAAAACTATTAAAATCTACTCGTTTATCAATTGCTCGATCATTTCAGTTAAAAGAAGTAGATTAAAGCTAAAAATGAAAATGAAAAGGGAAATAATGTATCACCATACAATAGTCGATCATATCATGAGACATATTAATGAATTTGGTAAGTCATGCCATACAATAGGTAATATTTTTGAACATGCCATGAAATGGTAATTATTTTTTAAGAAAACCACTACTTTGTAAAAAAAAACTCAGGTAATACTCCATTACTCATTAAATTAGGGATATTAAAAATTGATTACATACTTGCATTTTTTTCCTCATAATTCTACTCTTCTTAAATTCATGCTACTTCTAAATAACTTTTTTTAATATATAACGATCATATTTTATGTCACGAGGATACATTTTAATTTTTATTTCACGGGGGATAAATTTTGATCGTATGTTTATTTAAATGTTTAGAGTACAAATGTAATTTTTATTTTACTAACATACATAAATCTACATAATTTAAATATCTAATCTTTTGTAATATATGTATTACAATACATATTTTGGCGGATAATTTCGAAACCACAATCATGCAAATTTTCTTGTTAATTGATACAATGTTAATTGATGGTGCTTCACGTTAAGTGTTCTTATTTTGTTTAATATTATTTGTTGCTTAATTTTTATTCAGAAAAAGGTTAAAAATGTATTATACTTTTTATTCTTGAAATATTTTAACCAAGTAACATCAATGTAATGAAATACTTTAATTACTACATTTTTTAGTATACCCGTTGCCTTTCCTTTTCCTATTCTTTTATTTGAACCAAGCACATTCTTACGTAGTGTTTGGTATGTCGTAATCAAAGTCGTAATGGAAACGATTATTACAATGCAATGAATAAATGTTGTTTGTTTACATTATGTAATGATTCATTACAAGTAATGATTCATTACACCAAAATCATTCTTTAGGGGTCCCCTACTTTTTTTTCATTACATCTTGTAATGAAATCAAAATTACATAAATTCCATCATTAATTAACCACATTAAATAAACTTTCTATCATTAATGGGCATTTTAGTCTTTCTATTATCGATTTCATTACTGGTCTTATCATACAAACCAAACATGATTAATAACTACAATGAATCATTACATTACACTCTTCATTCCATTACATCGTTTATTCCATTCCGTTGACATTTCATTTCGTCCTACCAAACGAACCCTTAGTGTTTTAAGCTTGTTTGGCAACAAGCATGTAGCGGTTTTACTTCGCTCATTTAAGAAGCATTTGACATATGAATTAGCGTTTTTGTATTTAAAATTACTATACTACCCGACCTTTAGTTAATATGTATTTCGCTATACGTAGTCTCGTTTGTATATAAAAACTTTGTATCCCTCATATTATTTTACATACTAACACAATATGTGTAGTTATCACTCAAAAGGAATGTATGCATTCACTTTGTAATTTCTAAAAACATAAATTATTGATAAATTATCAATGTCGATAATTTATTAACTTATCATGTTTTTTGTATTAATATAATTTTAACATTGTTGAAAAAGCACCACGTTTTATGCATGATATTTATACAGTGTCTAATCATATAAAAAATAATGACAATGTTAAAATATTAACTTGACTACTTGTATTGTGATTGCTTATATTTCTTAGGGGCGTTTGGTTCGTTGTAATCTGGCGTAATTGGATGTAGTTGTAATTTGATTACATTACATCGGATGTTTGATTCGCATAATTGAGAGAATTGTAATTCAAATTACATTCGTAGGTTGTTTGGTTTGCGTTATAAGCGTAATTCAAATTACATTACTTTTGGATCCGCTTAAGTAAGGTCACCGCATCTGCCTCAAGTTTCCCCAAAGAGGAGAATGAGAAAGGAATGAACCCATAACCAATATCCGCACATTTATTATTATTATTATTAGAGTAAATTACACCGTTCGTCCTTGTGGTTTGCGTTGACCGCAGGGTTTCGACCTTGGACCAAAAAAGTTACACCGTCCGTCCTTAAGTGGGAAACGTTATGCACCGTTCGTCCTTCCATCCAACTGGGCCCACCAATTCCCACTAACGTCAGTTAAGTCACTTAACCTATGAGGGTAAAATAGTAATTTAAGTATTTTCTTTTGGCATATAAAAGATTTTTTAGGGTTTCCTCACAATATCACACACTCACCGGTTTCTAATTTACGGCGCGCACGTTTTCGGCCAAAATTCGGCGATGTAGTTTTGATATTGACGCGTGAATCAAGAGAGCGAGTATTTACGGAGTACCAACCCACTACCACCGACTAACCAAACCACCAACCCATTACCACAAACACCCCCACCACAAAATCACCACCACCGACCTACCAAACACCATTATGACACCCGCCAACACACATAAACACAACCCATTTTCCTTACTCTTTCATCTCATCACATCTCTTATCTTTTAAAACCTACCACAAGTAATGGTGGTAAATGTGATAATTTCCATTAATCTTTCTTTTCTCACCCATTCACGCTAGTGCTATGTACCTTCAATAAGCCAATCAATACAAGTTTCTAAAAACATGTATCCACGATTTTCGTTGTGAACTGGAACCCAAAAGAAACAAATCAAACACCAATCGAACTAAAATTGACACCTCTTGGGTGGCTTGACAAACCGAGACTAACACGAGACTCGAATAAGCAACCACGTATAACCGGGATCAACAAAGCACTAATAAGCCGCGGGTTTGAACTGACGAGATAATGAAACAAAACGGCGACTTCACACAATAAAGTACCCAATCGCCTAAGTCTCAAACGAGTTCGACCCGATTCGGTCGGGTTAGTACCGAACCGTAGCAAAGCAGACAACAAACCACCATTTTAAATCACCACACAAACCTTATAAAACGTTTTATCGATTTCAATTCCACAAAACAATAATAAGTCGATTTAACATTTGGTTTTAGATGAGTAAGCGATGGTCATTGAGACTAGCATGGCGGAATAAATGAAGATTGGAGGAGGAGGAATAAATGAAGATTGGACTAGCATCGCCATGCCACCCACACACGTTACGGATCTATAGTGGATGATCTATCAAGTTACGGATCTACTAGTGATTCGTGCTCGAGGTGAGCACACGATGGTGAAGGATCTCAAAACTTGTTTTTTTCTTCTCGTGCTAGAGGTGAGCACCGTATGGTGGTGGTGATGAAGTTGATGTGGAATTTTAGATGTAAGATCGAAGGCAGGGGTTGTTCTTGTTAGGTATGTGGGTTTTATTGTATGAATAAGATCCATGAGTTTTAGATGAGGAGATAGAAATTTGAGTTTGTTATGTTTGTTGTTAAAGTGATGAATGATAGTGTAAACTACACTGTTCGTCCTTGCACCGGTTCGTCCTTATGGTGTTGAAATGACGATTATACCTCGGGTTAACAAGACTTAACGACCGTTAGTGGGCTCCGTTAGAGGAGGGACTAATAGCGCATAACGTTTCCCACTTAAGGACGGACGGTGCAACTTTTTGGTCAAAGGGCGAAACCCTGCGGTCAACGCAAAACCACAAGGACGAACGGTGTAATTTACTCTTATTATTATATATATATATATATATATATATATATATATATATATATATATATAAAACCATCACTTTATTATTATTATTATTATTATTATTATTATTATTATTATAAACCAACACTTTTATTCAAAAAGCGATTTACAAAAGTTAGTGGTAGTAGAAACTAACTCAGCCCCACACATCTAAAGAATAAGAAAACCAATCCTATTAAAAATATGAGCGGCGACGCGCTCCAATGTCTTGAGTCATAGAGAATCGTCGAATGCGCTTTAGTAAGGTTCTGCATCTTTCTCAAGTTCACCAAAGAAGAAAAAGAAAAGGAGAAACCCATATCCAATATCTGCACATTTAGCATCATACTTGACACGTTTACGTTGTGCAGCATCAATGATCGCACGCCCTGGCATAAAATTAGTCATCCTAGATTGACACGTTTATTATTATTATTATTTTTACGTTTTTTTAATTTTTTTAAATTACATTACGTTGAGATCCAACCAAACACAAAGACAAAATACATCAATTACAATTCTAACTCTTTGAACTATATTCATTCAAATTACAATTCTTTTGAAAGATTACAATTCCTTTTATAACATATTGCGAACCAACCCCCCCCCCCCCTCTCTTATGTGTTACCCTTTTATGCAATTTTCTATACATTATCAAACATTTTTATAAGAAAAACTACTACTACTAACTCCTAATACTAACTTCTACTGCTAGTTTCACGAATCCAAATATACCAAAAATGAGTGTTTTGTGAAAATAACACTACATTACTCATTTCAACTAACATTCCTTAAACTAGGTTGACCATCAGTTCGAAACTGAACCGAATATGGTTGGTTCGGTTCGGTGCGGTTGAGCATCGACCCGAATTGAACCAAAACCGAATACCGTTAATATATAGAACCGAAACCGAATCAAATATGCTCGGTTCGGTTCGATCCGGTTCGGTTCGATTTTCTGATTCAGCTCGGTCTTCTCGGTTTTTGTGCTCAGCCCTGCCTTAAACACTTGAACGCATTTCTAGTTTCACATATTTTTGGGCTTTAGACCCATGAAAAGATTTATATCAAGCCCAACTTTATAATATCTTGGACTAATAAAAACTTACCCACAAGCCCATAAAAACCATTAGGTCAAACCAAAGAAGGTGATACTCACCTGCTCATCTATAAAACACGAAACCAGTCACAAAAAACAACAAAAATCTCATTAGTTTAAGTATGAGGCACAAAGAATCTATA
>CM040238.1:242790194-242838244 GCA_022545495.1 Chrysanthemum lavandulifolium | reverse complement strand
AAAAGATTTAAAAAGTCAAAATGAACTTATATTTTAGAACTATGGAGTAATATGTATTATAGATCCGAGCCTTACATGTTAATGTTGTTTTTCTTTATTTTTGATTAACTATATTCTATTTGATTTGTTGTATTTTAGCCTTTTTTAAAAGCAGGAGAATGTTTTAAAAGTATTGTAGTGTTTGTTATTTTCTTCATCTCTAGTTTTTGAAGTAGAAAATACCATTTTAGAAAGATAAAACTACTCTAAATTTTGATACTGTGTTGTTAACACCTCACATTTTCTAGAAGTGTTTGTTTAACTCATGCCTTCAAGGCAATAGTTTAGATGATTAATTACGAAAATCTTTTATTCGTTAAATTAAAAATCATACTATCTCCGTCCCTTAATAATTGTCCACTTTGACTTTTTTAAGTCTTTTTTTTCAACTTTGACCATAAATATTTTTATTTATGCAATATAATACTTGATGAAAAATATACGAATAGATTGGGTTTTAAATGTATTTTCATTTGGTATAATTTTCATCAATTATTATATAACACAAATAAAAATATTATTGGTCAAAGTTGAATAAAAAAGACTCAAAAAAATCAAAGTGGACAATTATTATGGGATGGATGGAGTAATTAACTAGGGATATTTATGAGTTGAATTAGTGTTTATTAAATGCATTTTTTAATTTAAAAAAAAATCGAGTTGAATTAATGTTCTCTAACGTATAACCTGACGGCATTTGTTAGACAATCTCTTTTTTTTTCTCATCTTTGATATATAGTGTTATACGATTCCATAACTTATCTTACTTTACAATTAACTCTACTGGTACTTTGTTTTTGAGTTTTATCATCTATGATATCGTTATAACAAAAAGATTTGCAAGAAAAATTGATTTGTACTTCTAACTTTAACAGAATACTAGATGGTGTTTTTTTCCAAACATATCTTTATTAACTATCTTTGCTTCATAAATTTAATATACTATACCTAGATGGAGTTTTTTTAAGCATATCTATACTAACTATCTTTTCAAATCAAGAAAATATACCATCAAAACCAACTTACATCTCTAATTTGTTGTTTCATCTTCTTTTAACTAACATTAGTCATTACCACTCAACTTGTCAATTAAACCAACAAAAGGTTTAAGAGAGAAAAGTTTTTCGTTAATATTTTCTTTATAAGTCATGACACGATCGGGTTTGTTAAAGCGGTTTGACCTTGTCAATCTAAAAACCGCCGATTTTAATCCGGTTCATAAACAGCGTAAAATCCGCTCGGTCTTCGAATCGGTTCCCGCTCAAACGATTGAACCCGCTCGGTCAACCCGGGTTTCTAAAACATTGGTTCGCTTCATGACCAAACGACTCTAATATAATGGCGTGATACAACCTACTTGTATCTATAGTAGCACCGCTATAGTGGGTGCGGACTCCTTAAGAAAGAGATAAGAGAAGCAGAGATTATTTTGACAAAACGATGATTTTTCATTGACAATCTATTCGGTATATATATAGCCGAATAACAACTTGTAACCCAAGACAAATACGAGACATACTAAAACAAGGACTCTTAACACAAAAGACATTCCTAATTCAACTCAAAGACATTCCTAAAACAATAAGATAAATATGGAGATAAATCCTAGCCCATAATAAAAGAGTCTTGCCACTTTGGCGCTTTCTTGTTCCGCTTGCCACGACCCAACTCGCCTGTTAAGGGCGTAACATTCCCTCCATCTTCGAAAACTACCTTGTCCTCAAGGTTATACGCAGGATATGCAGCTTTGAAATCAGTCACCCACTCCCACGTTGCTTCTTCAGGAGACCGACCCGACCATTGAATCAACACTTGTTGCTCGAGTTTTCCATTCTTCAACACCATCCGAGAATCACAAATCCCTACAGGTTGTTCCATTGGTTGCCCTTCCATGAATTCTTCCGGCAATTGCGTTACCACTTCACTACCATTTCCAGTCAAAGGCTTGAGAATAGACACATGGAAGACCGGATGTATCTTACTAGAATCAGGTAACACCAAACGATAAGCCACTTTTCCCACACGCGCTTCCACCTTGTAGGGCCCATAATAACGTTTGGCCAACTTATTTGAAAGTCGCTTAGCAAGAGTAATTTGCCGGTACGGTTGAAGCTTGACAAGCACCATATCTCCTACATTAAACTCGACATTCCGCCTCTTGCGATTAGCCGTGTCTTCCATTCGTTGTTTAGTTGACAACAAGCTGTCCTTGATTTGTCGCAACAACCCATCACGTTCTACCAGTAAATCGTCTACAAACGCCACTTTTGAAGTCCCCGGTGGATACGGAATTATTGTCAAAGGTAACCTTCCATACAATGCTTGAAAAGGTGACATTTTAATGCTACTGTGATAACTAGAATTGTAGCAATATTCCGCCCATGGTAAGAAACGAACCCATTGTTGTGGATGGTTGCTAACCATGGCTCGTAAATACTGCTCCAAACAACGGTTCACGACTTCCGTTTGTCCATCCGACTGAGGGTGATACGCGGTACTATGATTCAACTGCGTCCCACTAAAGTGAAATAGCTGCTTCCAAAAAGCACTTACAAAAATAGGATCACGATCAGAAACAATAGTTTTCGGTATCCCATGATGTTTAACCACAATCTCCAGAAATACCTCTGCTACTTTATGTGCATTAAAACTAGTGGGCAATGTTCCAAAATGAGCATATTTCGTTAAACGGTCCACCACCACCAAAATAACAGTGAGCCCTCGGGAAATTGGTAATCCCGTAATGAAGTCCATCGATACATCTTCCCATACTGCGTTTGGCGTCGGAAGTGGTTGTAGATACCCACCTGGAGCGTCCGTTGAATACTTGGTTTGCTGACATATTAAGCATTGCTTAATGAATTCTTCTACGGACTTACGCATTCCCTTCCAGAAAAACAAGGTTGACAACCCAACCAATGTCTTCTTGATTCCCCCATGCCCGGCGCTAGGAGTATCATGGAACTCCCGCAATAATAATGTCTTAAGCTTCAAATCCTGCCCAATATAATAACGATTGTTGTAAATTATTAGTCCATTCTCCGGTCGAAACCCGTTAAGTACTTCGCCATTATCCAATTTTCGGTGCAACTCGAGTAGCTCAGCTAATGTTCCATTCTCACCTTGCAAGTCCCCAATGAGCCCTACCAATGGCTGGCTAAAAGCCAAGAAAGATGCGGTAACTTGTTCGACCTCCTCAAAGACCCTGGAGAGAGCATCAGCAGCTTGGTTCGTTGCTCCAGGTTTATACTCAATATCAAAGTCAAACCCCAATAGCTTTCTTACATACTTCTGCTGGAGCGGCGTTTGAATTACCTGCTGCATTAACTCTTTAATACTTTTGTGATCCGTGCGAATAATGAACCGTCGACCTAACAAATATTGGCGCCATTTATACACGGCCTCCACGATAGCGAACAACTCTTTCTGGTAAGTGCCAGCCACCCGCATCCGTGGCCCTAACTTACGGCTAAAATAACTAATTGGCTGATTTCCCTGCATCAAAACCGCCCCAATTCCATCCCCCGACGCATCTGCCTCCACCACAAAAACCTGATCAAAATCTGGAAGACTTAAAAGAGGAGCGTTCGATAATTGTTGCTTAAGTGTTTCGAATGCCCGAGCCTCTGTTTCACCCCACTTAAACCCTTCACGCTTCAACAAATCTGTTAAAGGCGCTGCAACCGAGGCATACCCCCGAATAAACCGCCGATAATATCCCGCGAGTCCTAAGAATCCCCGCACTTGCCTTTGATTTGTAGGAACCGGCCATTCCCGCACTGCCGAAATTTTCTTTGGATCCATTTGTATCCCACGAGCTGAAATAATATGTCCCAAGTACTCGAGTTCCCCAGCCCCAAAAACACACTTAGAACGCTTCACATAAAATTGGTGCTCCTTTAAACACTGAAAAACACATTCCAAATGCTCCAAATGCGAGCTAAGGGTCGCACTATAAACTATAATATCATCAAAAAATACAATCACGAATTTACGCAGGTACGGAGCGAACAACCTATTCATAGTCGCTTGAAATGTTGAAGGTGCATTGGTAAGTCCAAACGGCATGACTAAAAACTCATAATGCCCGTCATGAGTCCGAAAGGCCGTCTTGTACACGTCCCGCTCATATACCCGAATTTGATGGTAACCCGCTCGTAAGTCTAATTTAGTAAAAATACTAGCTCCACCTAACTCATCGAACATCTCGTCGGCTGTAGGAATGGGAAACTTATCCTTCACCGTAACTGAATTAAGAGCACGATAATCCACACAAAAACGATAGCTCCCATCCTTCTTTTTGACAAGTAAAACGGGCGAAGAAAAAGGACTATGACTAAAACGAATAATACCTTGATCCATCATTTCCGTTACTAACCGTTCCATCTCACCCTTCTGATAATGCGGATAACGGTACGGACGTACGTTCACCGGCTTAGTGTTCGGCAGTAAATGGATTCTATGATCTACGATACGATGGGGAGGTAATGTAGTAGGTACCTGAAATAAGGAACCAAAGCGGTCCAAGAGTAGCTCGATCTCCATTGGCGGTGAGTCCATAGCCACAGATGACATGTCACACCCATCCACATCCCTTGTCAAATTGTGTAATTCATAAACCCCATAGACCTCGTCGGTTTCGAGTAATGCATGCATATGATGGAGACTAAGTCGCTTCATGCGTAACGACTCATCACCCTTTAGCATGTAGGTAGTATTAACAAGCGTAAATTCCATGGTTTGGTGCGCATAATCATGCGTTACTTTGCCGAGTTTCTGCAACCACTGTATTCCCAAAACCACATCGAGACCCTTCATTGGCAGCACATATAAATCAACTTCCACTGTTAATCCCTGCATACTTAACATAACCTGTCTACAAATATTCTCACATAGTAATGTTTCCCCACTTCCAATATAGAACTTAAAAGCTTTGGTTGCTTGAACTGGTAACCGCATTTGTTCCACTATATCGGGCCGTACAAAATTATTTGTACTACCGTTATCAATTAAAACATGCACATTACCTGTCCCAATCGAGCCCCAAAGCTGGAGAGAACGAGGGCTCCCTTGCCCAACGAGGGAATTTAAGATTGATATATCACCACTTTCCACAGCATCGACAACACCCGTGTCAGCCTCGGTCTCCGCATCATCCCCATCCTCCGTCATGAGCAATAAAAATTTGCCCGGACACTTATGACCTCGTGCCCACTTATTATCACAATTAAAACACAATCCCTTGCTAAGACGTTCTTGCCGTTCCGCCGGAGAGATCCACTTGATAGCAAGAGGTTTAGAATTAGTATTGACGGCGGGTTGACTTTGCGATGGTGTTGGTAACACTGCCTGCTTAGGAGTGCCTACCGAGGTTGAATGAACCCCAAAACGGGAAGTCGACTGACGTTGTCCCCGTAACTCAAGATCGATTTGGTTGCCGCCACAAACCGGTTACCCGTCGCCCGCGGGCTTCGTGACGCGCCAATGAGACGCTGGCCGCCGAGAGTTGTTGGTTTGGATACCAGTAGTTCGCGTTGGAGATGAAGTTTAAGGCCAGAGATGTAAAAAGATATGAGCAATGTTTCGGGTATATCAGTAACCCGATTCATTAGTTTTTCAAACGCTCGTTGGTACTCCTCAACGGTACCAAGTTGTAGCAGCTTCGACAAAGCACCTTGTGGATCATCATATTTGGAAGGCCCAAAACGGTCCTTAACACTCTCCAAAAACCGATCCCAATCAGTAATTAACCCATTCTTGGACATCCAACGAAACCACTCCGCAGCCGCACCTTCGAGGCTAAAACCCACAATGCGCAAGCGTTGATCCGCGGGTGTGTTAAGCAACACAAAGTATTCTGTAATAGCGAAAATCCAAGTATCCGGATCATCCCCAGTAAATTTGGGAACGTCCAAACGCATGGATCGTGGCAATAATACCCCCGGATCGCCACCACCTGCTGGACGATTCTGAAGTAACCCACGTGTTTCTTGTAATTCAGCACGCAAAGCATCAAATTGTAGTTGAAACGCCGCAGCCTGTTGCTGCGCTAACGTCTCGGCTCGATCCTGCTGTTCCTTGAGCCACCCTCGCACAGTTTGTTCATTCATGTTCGGAGCAATGAAAGCACCAATTGATACAACCTACTTGTATCTATAGTAGCACCGCCTTGTAACCCAAGACAAATACGAGACATACTAAAACAAGGACTCTTAACACAAAAGACATTCCTAATTCAACTCAAAGACATTCCTAAAACAATAAGATACATATGGAGATAAATCCTAGCCCATAATAAAAGAGTCTTGCCACTTTGGCGCTTTCTTGTTCCGCTTGCCACGACCCAACTCGCCTGTTAAGGGCGTAACATGGCGCTAAATAGGTCCATATGGCTTTAATGCTCGATTTGAATATCTTTTCAAACAAGAAGGACGCCTCACTTTTTTTTTTGATTTATTATTTTTTTATTATTATTATTTTTTGATTTACTATTTTAAACACTAAGGACGCCTAACTTTTTACATTCGTTTACCAAGATGTAGTAATTCATTTGTTTAGGTTATGGAAAATGTTATCTCCTTTACTGAAAAGAGAAGTTTTTGTTGATGAATCTGTGATACGAAATACATAATCCATTTGTATATCCTTTGATTTAGTTTTCAGTTTGTTTAGAACTATACCTAAATCTATAGACCCTAGTTAATTATATTAAAGAACCAACGTAAGCAGCAATATAATATAGAGAAGAGTGGTATCTTGTTGTTCGTTGTTGACATAATAGTCCCCTAGAACTAGCTAGGATTTGAATTCGATCACTAATATTACGTAATTGAATTCGCTAACCAATTACAGCATTATATATGTAATGAACTGGTTAGCAATAATATATTTACCTTTTTAGAATCTGCCAAAAACTAACATGGGAAGTGATCATAGTGATGAACAAAAGCATTTCGTTCTAGTACATGGTTTATGCCATGGAGCTTGGTCTTGGTTCAAGCTCAAACCACTTCTCGAGGCTATGGGCCATCACGTTTCGCCTTTGATCTCTTGGCCTCTGGCACCAATACAAAAGTAATCCAACAAGTCTACACACTTTCTGACTACAGTATGCCTTTGCTAGAATTCATGGCCACCCTTTGCCGGAGGAGAAGGTCGTGTTAGTGGGCCATAGCTTCGTGGAATGAGCATATCTCTTGCTATGGAAAATTCCCGGAGAAAATATCTCTTGCCGTCTTTCTCTCGGCCGTCATGCCATATTATGTACATAAGCCATCTTATGTTTTGGTCATTAATAATATACGTTCCCATCTATTATTTCTTTTCGTATTGTCTGACATTTTTGACATAATTTAATGACCTTATACATTGTTTTCTTAATTCTAATCTTTCTAGTTGTTTGTTCATCCAATTTGAAGTTTTTCCAAAGCACATCTGCAGAAGATTGGTCGGACTCTCAGATTTCACCCTATGGTAGCGAAAACGAGTCAGAAGCATCCATTTTGTTTGGCCCAAAATTCCTAGCATCCAATCTTTATCAGCTTTGCTCCAAAGAGTTTTTTTTTTTTTTTTTTTTTTTTTTTTCTCTCTAATTGACTGATTGATGTGTTAATGATAATATATGTTTTTAATAAAGTAGGATCTTGAACTAGGAAAAATATTGGTTAGGCCAAGTTCGGTTTTTCTTAATGATCTACACAAGGAACAACCATTTTCTGAGAAAGGGTATGAATCTGTGACACGAGTTTGTGCCATTGCCGTGGAAGACAAAGTGATACCCAAAGAGTTTCAACGGTGGATGATTAGTAATAGCCCAGTTACGGAGGTGAAAGAACTTAAAGAGGTAGACCACATGTTAATGTTGTCTGATCCAAACCAAGTTTGTGCGTATCTTGTTGATGTAGCCCTCCGATACGCTTAATCAATATACAAGCTATTATGATGTTTAATTCACGATTTACTCGAATGGGTTGACTTATTAATATTTTGTATACATTTTAATTATCTATGTTAAGGCCGGTCCCAATTGATGGGTGAACATCGGTTGGGCATCCAATTTTTTGTATAATGACCGATGTTGACATCGAGTATGTCGGATGTGGAGATCGGGCTCGACATCGGTTGTGTGGCCAAGAAATTGAATATCGATTCGAATTTCGACCGATATTCAACATGCTTGTTACCTTTTTTTTTTTTTTTTTTTCTCTCTCTTTTTCTTTTTATTTCTTGAGTTGGGTCATCGACTGTAGCATCCGGGTCATGTTTGGTCGCTGGAGAGAGAAAGCTGACGTGACGCTGGTGACCTAGGTCATCCCAGGTCACGATTGGGACCAGCCTAAATAGAATAATGATAAAGTTTTAACAAAGCTGTTTGTAAATTGTATGATTCAAGTAACTACACTTTGGTAAATTATAACTCGTTTTATTTAAAGCTACTTATTGCTCATTTACCCATAATTTGTTTGTTTAAGAAAAAAATTCTTCTTATACATGACACACTGAATTGAACGAATTTTTCAAAAAAAAAAAAAAAAAAAAAATGATGATGTATAGAATTGAGCGAATTTTTAATTGTTTAGGTCGAAACTTTTCTCAGAAAAAAAAGCATGGCATCAATGCTCTATAGGCTTTGAAGTTGAATTAATATGTCAGAATTTCTCTTTGCATTTGGTAGAGAAAAATTAAGAGAAAAGAAATAATGTAAAGATTAGAAATGTAGAGAAATGAAATTGATTGAGAAATTTTTATCATCTTCTTAATTTGGTAACCATAATTAAATTACCAGAGAATTTAAATATTTAATTAAAAAAAATCAGTTTTATACTTTTATGCTTGATTAAGAAAAGAAAACTGGAAAATTGCTTTCAATTTTCAAATACCAAGAACAACACAATCGTAAATTGAATGATGTAACTTCAAAAATAGATAAATAAATTTAAATGCAAACAGGTCTACACCAACGAAATAGCAAGATACTTTGATAATCTACTAATGAAAACTTGGAATCACCGACAATATATAACTTGCCCTTATCTTCTTACAAAAAAGGTTATCATCATAAAAAATCAAATTAAGCACATCAATAAAAGGTCAATTAGTGATAACGAAGATGTAATGCTTACTCTTATTTTGATGTTTACCAAGAGACAAATATCATCATTCATCTAGTTTGATATGTATAAACCTAAGTCCATGTTTTTATTTTTTTTTTTTTTTAATTTTTATTCACGTTTTTTGTTATAATCAACTTTTTTTTTTTTTTTTTTTTTTTATAAACGTTTTTTTAATATTCACGTTTTTTTAAATTCACATTTTTTTATATTCACGTTTTCTTCTGTTTGTTTGTTTTTTCTAAATCACGTTACTTACGTTTTTTTAATTCGCGTTTTTTTTCTTTCCTTTCATACGTTTTCGTCCGTTTCCATACGTTTTCATCTACCGCTTTCATACGTTTTCGCACGTTTTTGTCCGTTTTCATACATTTTTGTCCGTTTTCATACGTTTTCGTCCATTATTCATACGTTTTCATACTTGTTTTTACTTTTTCATACATATTCGTCCATTTTCTTACGTTTTCATACGTTTTCGTCCGTTATTAAATGTTTTCAATTGTTTTAAACGCTTTCACACGCTTCGAATACCACAAGTGATATTATGTGATATTCGAATATTATGATGATATTCGAATATCACAATGATATTCTTGTGAATATCACAATGATCGTGAATATCACGAATATCACTGTGATATTCGAATATCACTTGATGAATATCACGTGATATTCAACTAATGTTTTGTAACATGAAAATCACACGTGATATTCAAAATATCACACGGTGATATCTAGAAAATCACAAGTGATATTCATAATATCACAAAGTGATATTCGAATATCACAAAGTGATATTCGAATATCAAATCACAAGTGATATTCGAATATCACAAAGTGATATTCATAATATCATAAAGTGGTATTCGAATATCACGCAGTTGATATTCGAAAATCACAAGTGATATTCGAATATTACAATGTGATATTCGAAAATCACAAAGTGATATTAACAAAAATCACTTGTGTTTTTCGAAGTGATATATCACAAGTGATATTCGAATATCACATAAATCACTAGTGATAGTCGAAACGATGAAAGCGAACGAAAACTTAAGAAAATGGACGAAAACGTAAGAAAACGGACGAATTCGTATGAAAACGGGCGAAAACGTATGAAAGAGTAAAACACGCCTAAAAGCAGATGAAACGTATGAAAATGGACGAAAATGAAAGAAAATGATGAAAACTAGGCGGCGTATAAGAACGTATGAAAGCGGATGAAAATGTTTGAAATCAAGAAAAAACACGAATTCAAAAAGAAAGCAAATTAAAAAAGCGCGAATTTAAAAAAAAAAAAAAAAAAAAAAAAAAAAACGTTAATTTAAACAAAAACGTGAATAAGCAAAAAAATGTGAATAAAAAAGAAAGATAAAAAGACAAGAAAAAAACATGGACTTAGGTTTATCTACTAAATCTTAGGTTAATCCCTATCATTAAATCAAACTAAATAGATGGTGGGAATTTGTCCATTGGTAAGCATGAATTTATAGGTAAGCAAAATAAAGTGACTCTTGTTTCCATGTGATCTTTTGGAACATAAGCGAAGATGTAATTTAAGAATGGTTTTGCTATAGTTTGGTGACTTCATGGGATTGTGTGTATAAATGTGCTTTGCAAGTGATAACAAAGCGTGATGAAGTATAAAAATCCAATCTCAATTTCCATCACAAACGGAAGGGAAATCAAAATACAAAAAACTGTTATGGATAATATTATGTGGATGTCCATATAAGCTATAAGAAGCTCATGACCCAATTAGCTATTAGGGTTTTAACCATAATGTTTATCTTATATATACTCATTGTATCTCATACATTATGATTAATTGAAGAATACTTTTCATTCCCTCAATTTTTGTTCATAACACGTTATCAGCACGCTTTAATAATTGTTTATGTTCCCTAAAGGTACGTATAAAACGCTTCTCTTGTACTCGGTTCTATGTTATTGAAAACATCATTTATGATTTTTGTGTTACGTGATAAGTTTTATATAATTACATTGTTTTTTTTACTCAAAGTAAGATCTGTGTCTATCGGATGTGGTGAACAAAATAAAATACAAATAAAAAAAAACATCAGTGCTGACTGATTTTATGTTATCTGTTGGTATTTGCTATTTAATCGTTGGTATGTATCATGATGTTGGATCTATTAAAAAAAAAGAAAAAAAGAAAACATAAGTAATTTATATGGTTCTTTATGAATATTAACTAACTGATTTGACGTTTATTAGATTTTGCCCAACTGATTGTAATTTTATTAGTTTATATCTTTATAAGCATACTATTTGTTGTTGAACAAATCTTTTGTTTAGTGAATTGCATGTCATCGTTTATATTGTTAACCATGGATTTATTATAAAACTCATTACCAAATTTGAAAAGAAAACTTTGTTTTTTTAAGATCCTTAAATATCCAAGTTATAAGATATTAAATTTTGCACGACAATGTTTATAAGTCGATTAAATAAATTAATACGGATGCCTTACAATTGTTGCTCTATAAAAGGTCAAGAATAGAATTATACTTTGCAAATTAGAGAACTACATGAATTGGGATGAGCAAACTTCAATTAACCAATAAACAAAGACGGTGATTTTTAATGGTAGTTAAGGGGTAAAGGTACGTTTACGTCTTTATTTACAGTTACCAGCATACATCATTGACTTAATTGGTTGATGGTAACATTAGTTATGTTGTCTCTAATTAATGAATCAGTGCTCCTTAGGTTTAAAATTGTGATTTATTGTTATCAAATTATTTAGATACCAATATTAACTTAAATAGTTAGGGTTATTGTACAAAAAAGTCACTAAAGTTTGCGAGAAATTTGTCCTAAGTCACTATAGTTTAAAAGTTGTCGTTCGAGTTCTCAACTTATTGTGACCGGTTATATTTGTTACTCTTGTTTTGGTAACCTATAATTACCGGTAATAGTACTACGTGGCAAATATTTTAGATTTCATTTATATTAAAATAAATGAGTTAATATACAAATAAGTTACTAAAGTTTGTCAAATGTTCATTTAAGTTACTATATCGCTTACATTCTTTTCATTTAAGTTAATATACAAATAAGTTGCTAAAATTGTATATATTTTATACGCTTTTTACAACAACTTTTGGACGTTATTATACGCTTACATTCTTTTACATTTTGTCTATTTTTGCACGTTTTTACAATTTTGCACACATTTGTATTTTTTATTTTTATTTATTTTTATTTTTTTACATAATTGGACGTTATTAGACTTTTTGGAAGTAATTTTTGTTTTGATATGTTTTCATACGTTATTATACATTTTGGATGTTATTATACGTTTTTGGATGTTGTTATCGTTTTCTTACATTTTATACGTAAAACGTATAAAACATACAAACGCTTTAAAGAAGATAAAACGATAGAACATAAAACCATATAAAACATACAAATGTATGAAATGAACGAAATGAACAAAACTATACAAGAATGTATGAAAACGTAAAAGGTATAGAGAAAACGTACACACATATATAAAAACGAATAAATACATACAAAACGTCACGAAAATGGACAAACATATATACAAAATGTACGAAAACGTAAAAAGGTACGACAAGAGAAATGCATACACAAACGTATAAAACGGATAGAAACGTAAAAAACATACGGAAATATACAAAACGCATTTAAAATGGAAAAAACTTTAAAAAGAACGACAACAAATAAAACGTACACAACGAGCAAATACGTATAAAAACGCATTTAAAATGTTGAAAACGTAAAAATACGAAAACAGATAAAACATACATAAATGTATAAAACGGATAGTAACTTTTTTAAAAGTTCGTAACCTATTTAATAAACCCGTGAACTATAGTAACTTGCTTGTAACATCTCAAATATAGTGATGACGTGGACAAGAAAACCGGTAAATCATCCGGTTGCCCACCCTCGTAGTAACAAGAATGTCACTTTTTTAAACGTTGAGTAACCCATATAATAAACCCGTTAACTTGAGTAACCTGAATGACAATTTTTAAACTATAATGACTTAGGATAAATTTCTCGCAAACTTTAGTGACTTTTTTGTATAATAACCCAAATAGTTATATCAAATTATATATCTATGTTTGGGAATGATTTACTTGTGGCGTCTAAATCTTTTATTTGTGTGATTACATCGTTATTGTTTGTATATGACGATAGTTGGTCATGAACCCGACCACGCCCTTACTTTCAAGCCCGGTTATCGGGCCAATGGTTGTTTGGCTCACGAAGCCCAAGCCCATATCTATTTACTGAATAGATATCCGATATCTTCTAAAATAAGAAGATAATCATTCCCAACCGACTTAGGCGGGATACGCCGAAGGTTGGGGAACACGGAACCAACAAGGATTCCGTGCGTATATAAAGGAATCATATCCCTCGCTTAAGGTACGATCTCGAACCTTAAAACTCCTTAAACCCTAAACCGATTACTTACTCTCACGCCGAGGATAATCGTGGGAGACAATCCCACGGTAAGCCTAACGGTGTTTCTTGTCTCTTAGTGCGCAGTCTCAAGCAAGAATTCTCAATTGGTACGAGAACCGGAGCTCCAAACCGAGCTCCACATGTTTAATTCCACACCTTTGGTGGGAGCGGAAGGCGGTTCAACAAACTCCCACGAAGGAGCATAAATGGTTTTGAAGAGTTGAGAAAGGCGTTCGACTAAATTTTACTCAACGCAAAGTGCGCTAAAATCCCGTCGAACTCGCCAGAGTAAAATGAACTGTGGAGAATCTACGAGCGCATTCATGGAACGCTTTAAAGATGAATGCATGCAAGTTAAAGCATGTCCCGAAGTCTTAAAGATCTCTGCTTCATGAATGGGATTAATAACCCGTAACTCATCAAGAGGTTAAACGACAAGATCCACGAGACCTTTGATGAACTCATGAAGCGCCTCGGTCTTTTGTCCGTGGAGAAGCAGCGCGGCGATAGCAAAAGAACCATTCGAGTTACGGTCACAGAACAACTTTGGAGACAATCCAACCACCGAGGTAATAACCGTAATAGGAACTATCGCACCGGAGGAGCAGGAGAGAGATAATGGCAGTACACCCCATCAAAACCCCAAAAGAGATACTCGCAGCTGAAGGTGCGAATTCCCAAGACCACCGCAGATGCGTACACGTAAGATCGCGCGCCGGGAATGGATATCGCGACTACCACGCAGCAAAGGGTCACACCACTAGTGTGTCCAAATGCGCCAACTCATCGACAAGATGGTCAAGGAGGGTAGACGGACCACTTAGTTAAAAACATCAAAGAGGAAGAGATAAACAAAGAATGGAAGCAAGAAGGAGACACCCAAAGATAAGGCCGACACAATCTACATGATACGACGTGGCAAACAACCACTAGACAAAAGGTCGGCAGAGTTCTCCCGGAAGCGAAATCTCTTCCTACTCTAATCAAGGACAACGCAGCAGCAGAGCCCTCACCATTGAAATTAGTGCGGGTGGTCACGACATACACCGCATGTACATCGATGGTGGGGCATCGGCAAATATCATGTATGAGCATTGCTTTAAAAGACTACGACCGAAATACGTGTCGCTAAATCCGGTCAACACAAAGACTCACCGGTTTCACGGTGAAAAGATATGGCCCATGGGGCAATCAGCGATTACTAGTCGTGGCAACGCAGCAGCACTTCACGACAACCCGGATGGATTTCATGGTGATCAAATCCCCGTCATACAATGGCATTATTGGAGACCCGGATATCGGCCATGCGCTGCGGTGCCATCAACGGTAAGACGGATGCTTAAATTCCTTAGAAGGGGGCATTGTCACTCTTACAATGCCACGGTACCAAGCAGAGAATGTAACACGGTTACATGCGAAATGGAACCAATCCAAGCGGTCTTGGCCAAAGTCCCCAACTTGAAAGTCGCATTCACCCGAATACCCGACGTGAAATAACCATTGGAGGGTCATTTTCGGACAACCAGAAAACATTTGTCTGCGCGCTCCTACAAAAGAACGTGGATATTTTCGCGTGGAGCCAAAACACATGATCGAGTACCACGCTCGATCACGAGCATCAACTTAGAATCCGGCAAGGATACTTTCACCGATCGCCGGAAGAAGCGCCGCTAAGCTCCGCAGGCGCAGTACCGGCAGGCAGTACGTAAATTGGTAAATGCGGGAATTATGCGTGAAGTCTATTACCACGATCGCTTTCTAATCCAAGTAATGGTCAAAAAGCGATGGTAGTGGCGAATGTGTAGACTTCACCGACCTTAATAAAGCATGCCCGCAGGATCGCTATCCATTACCGAGATAGATTGGAAAATAGAGTCCTTGTGTGGATACCCGTTGAAGTGTTTCCTTGGCGTGCAAGGGATATCACCGAATACAAATGGCCCAAGAAGACGAGGAAAAGACGACTTTCCACACAAGCCAAGGCGTTCTCGTTACGAAAATGCCGTTTGGCTTGAAGAACGCGGTGCCACCTATCGGTCATTGGTAGACAATGCCTTTAAAAAGCAAAGGGCCGCAACTCGAAGTCTATGTGGATGACCCGGTCAAAAAAGCCATACCGAAAAGAACTTGTGCGTGACATAGAAGAAACATTCAAGACTCTACGAGATCAACATGAAGCTAAATCCTAAAATGCACCTTCTGCTCCATCAAGGCATGTTCTTAGGGTACCGATAGACCTCGATGGCATAAAACCTTGTCCGAGAAAAGACAAAGGCGGTAATAGAACTTCCTCACCACGCACGTGAAGGAAGTCCAATCCTCAATGGAAAACTGGCCGGCCTCAACTGTGTTCTGTCTAAATCAACAGAAAGTCATTGCCTCTTTTCAAAACACTCAAGAAGTGTATAAAAAGGGTGACTTTCGTGGACGACGGAGGCGGAAGAAGCCTTCACCACACTCAAACAAAGATCTAGCAACGCTCCCAACACTCGTGGCACCCCGACTGGAAGAGCCGATCATGTATTTATCAAGAACTCATAGAGGCGGTCAGAAGCGTTACTAACAGATAGGGACTCGGTGCAAACCCCTATCTATTTTGTCGACAAAGCGCTCAAAAGACGGAGATGAACTATAGTGCCATGGAAAAGTTGGTCTTGGCATTAGTGTTTGCCGCCAAGCGACTGCCTTCTAAGTACTTCCAAGCGCACCCGACAATGCGGTAATCACGGATCAAGCCATCAGCGGATCATCTCCAAACCCGACGGCCGATCGACTCGGAAGTGGAGTGTGTTGCTAAGGCGAACATAACATCTCTTACGCACCACGCATCGCAATAAAAGGACAAGTTCGCGGACTTCATCATTGAGAAGCCGACATCGACGAGGTACCTACACCAGCGAGAAAGAACTACAAGATCCATGGATTTTGTTTACGAGCCGGGATATGATATGCACTTATATTATGACCATTATATCTTTGCAACTTAGAAGATGACTATGCGCCCACGTGGTGTGGTAAAAGGCGCGAATAGGTGGATGGTGGGGTTAATCCCCAATGACAATTTATCTCAAAATTGGTAATTTTAGCCGCTACCGATACAATGCGGTTGCGATATGTAGAGTATAATAGTTTAACACATCGCACGTAAAGCGTGATGAGGCACACGTTGATTCGCAATTGAATAACCGTGTATACACCCACTTTCCTTCGGGAAATCAAGAATCGTGGCTCGCGATCGTGAACCATCGGATGCACATCCCGGTATAAAATAACTGAGGTAAATTCCATCGATCGATCAAATTAAGGCCTGAGGTGAAGTCGAACAACCTGCTTAACGTTGAGCTATTTAGTTGCATGTATAGGATTAACATTGTTGACCAAAATAAGTTTATTGTTTTATAGATACAAAAAGAAACATAAGATGGATTAATTCTTGAACATATGAACCAAAACAATGGGATCTCTTCTTTAGAAAGTTACTCACCACATATTTATTTTGACTAAAGTTTGTAAATTTTCTTAAACTAGCTGTCAACATTAGCTTCAATTAGTTACATGCATGATTCAATCAAATGGGTGTAAAATTATGATTATCGATTGCATATATAAGTGTTGTTAACTCGTATCTTTTAGGTGATATTAATTAGAATTTGAGATATGTGATTTAAACATATTGACCGGTGATTAGTTTAGGTATCGACTAACGAAATTTGAGTTGATTATTATCTAGTTCCTTTGTTATCATATGGCGCTTTGATTTAACGATGCAGTTGTATATGATCTTTTTCTTTGCGTGTAAGTGTAATCAAAGGGATACCAAAACACAACCATAAGCCACCCTAGTATAATATAATACTACCCTAAATCTTCTTTGACCTCTTTTGACTTTATTAACCACAAGATATAGTGTTTCCCATGCTTAAGTTTGATGTGACCAAACCAAAACCATGCCCATGTTTGAAGCTGAAAATCGAGCATGCTTGAGAGATTATACACACTTTTCTTCTTCTATCTTGGAACTAGGTTGAGGTAAATAAAATATAAATCAAACCATGCTTCTTCCACTATATAATGCAACACAAAACACTTAGGGGGTGCTTGATTGGGGGTAATGGGGGGTGGGGAATGGCAAAGGTAATGATTAAACATGCTTGGTTAGAACTAAGGAATGCAATCATTGTTTAGTATTGGGTAATGGGGCATTACCTAGTAAATTGGGAGGTATGGTAATGATTACCCACCACTACTGTAAGCGACCATGCAAGCGTGAGCCACCACCACCACCACCACCATTAGCGCACCACTCCACCACTAGTCATCACCACCACCACCACCACCACCACCACCCACCACCACCACCACCACCACCACCACCACCACCACCACCACCATCACCACCACCACCACCACCATTATTAGCACCACCACCACCAAAGATCCACCACCACCACCACCAGCCATCACCACCACCAACAGTCACCACCACCAACAACACCACCACCACCACCAGCCACCACCATTAGCAACCACCACCACCAGCCACCATCACCACCAGCATCCACCACCACTACCAGCATCCACCAGCAGCCACCACCACCACCAGCCACCACAATTAGCAGCCACCACCACTAGCAGCCACCACCATCACCAGCAGCCACCAGTCATCACCACCACCAGCAGCCACCACCACCACCAGCCATCTACCAGCCACCACCATCACCACCAAAAGCAACCACCACCACCACTAACCACCACCACCACCACTATCAGCCACCACCACCACCACCACCACCAGCCACCACCACCACCACTTTGGAGGTTAATGTATTTTTCTCATGCCAAGCACTATCAAAGATAATGATAATCACCATTCTATTCCTTTGCATTCCCTTTGCATTCCCATTGCCTTTCCCTTTCCCATTCCCTATTTTGAACCAAGCGCCCCCTTAGTTGAATCACCATATCTCATCACTTACCAAACTTACTCAAACACTACTCACCATCATTTGAAAAACGTCCACTGTGGGTCGAGGCAAGGGGAAAGCAAGACATTAAGGGTTTAAGTAGTTTAGTCGCGGGTATAAGGAGCACGAGGAAATCCTTGGTCACGTTCAGAAACCATTCGAATTTCATCACCACCCTTGCGCGTAGTAAGTGTTCTACACTTTCTTTCAAAAATCTCTTTATTTACATTTTCATATGCATAACACGTAAAAATTGTAATAGAACCTAAAGTAAACATGTAGTCGATCGATGAAACCTATAAAGCATAAGTACGTCGCTACAAGCAAGTGAAAACATTTTTTAATCGACCAAATCATAAGTTATGCCTAATAGAACCTCGTTAACATTTTCTTTTAAGACCTATGTAGTGACCTTTCTAGTTTCACTCAACTCATGCTTATGAAACCATAAGTATACTTAGTATCATGTTAATAACACTAGAAAACACTTCAAGAGAACTTATAACCAACCCTAATGGTCACGCTTTTGCATCTAACACCCAAACGGACCCTTTTATAACCCATTGCTTTTTATCGACCCATTAAGAATAAAAGTGCCCCACAAAATAAGCTAGATATAAGTTAATGTGAAAAGACAAATATCAAAAGATAAAAGATTTTTTCAAAAAGTTCTCGAAAAATTCCACAAGATCGGGTATTTGGTGCATGAAAATTTGTGAAAACTTTTTCTAAAACTTTTTTCTTTGGAAAAATACGCTTTTAAATCATCAAAATTGGTTTTGCACCCAACTTCTTTGGACTTTTTCATCAAAATAACTTGCGATCTAACTAAAACAAGTTGAAAATTTTTGCATCAAAATTTTTTCACATCAAAATTGTTTTTGTGAATTAAAAAACATATCAAAACTCAAAATTATAATAAAAGTTTTCACAAAGTTTTATGCACAAACATACCCGATCTTGTGGAATTTATTTGGAATTTTGGAGATTTTTTAATTCTTTTACGGATATTTGTCTTTTTATTTTAACTTTATATATATATATATATATATATATATATATATATATATATATATATATATATATATATATATATATATATATATATATATATATAGAGAGAGAGAGAGTTAGGATCAAATAAGAAGACCACTTAAAATAAGAAGGAATAAGAAGAACTATAACCGCAAATCGAGATGCACCGACCTAAATTAGATGCATCCCTATAATCTTAGATGCATTATAACGCACCATGGTATGTTTTCTAGCTTTTAATCAGATGCATATACGTATATTATATGCATTTCATGATTTCTCTTGTTTTTTATTCCTCTGCACGTGCCAAAATCATGAAAATCAATTTGCACCATATATACATCAATTAACTTTCGAAACTCAAGATGTTGCATCTATATGAATAGAAATGCATCTAATGCAAGTCGTTGCATCTCAAATACGTGATTTTGATCACTTCTCACCACTTCTTATTTTAATTTACTTCTCATCGATCCCTATTATATATATATATATATATATATATATATATATATATATATATATATATATATACACACACACTAGTAGCCGAGTACCGCGCTTAGCGGCAGCTGTATATAGCTTCGCATATTCGGATGTAATGATATTCATGCGTGTGTGTGTTTTTGTTTTCAAGATAAACCACTATGGTGGCGGTTCATGGTCTATGTATGTGTTTAGAGGTTACACTCGTTTTTGTATATATACGTTAGTGGATTCTTTGGGAGGGTGGTGTTTCTTAGCTTGCCGCTAACATCACACTCTTTTTACTAACATCTCTTTAATTAGAAGTTACATTAAAAATAACTCTTTGTACTAACCTCAAAACATGCTGACATGTTAAATGATGTTAAATGAATTGATAGGGACTTGAACACCTTCACATAAATATTGAATTTTGGTCAATTAATTTTTATTTCTAATGTATGTGTTCATAAATAGAAGACAATATGTTAAACCATAAAGATGGAGTAATCCATCATATTACCATTATTTTATTAAGATGGAAAATCCTTTGACTTATCTATATATTTTTGTTATGAGTAGCCTAGCTCAATTCATCTTCCGCACTCAATAACTCAACCAAGATACAACTTAAACAAAGAACTCAAAGTTGTTTCCATATAAATCATTAATCGATCTATCACTTTTTTCTGCTTTAATACTTTACTTTCTTGTACCTTTTTACAATTTTAAATTTCATGTTAAATTTCATATTTAAAAATAGTCAAAGCAGAATAGAAGATCTCATATCTATCCCACCTATTGGTTGTATTAATCTGCCTAAACATCACCCAGTGTATACCATAGCTGAGTACCTTAGCCTTGCTTGCAAATTTAAAGTTGACTACATACTTGCAATTATAGCCTTTTTATGTAAACTTCAAAATATTCATGAAATAACAGATTAAAAACCTTTGTATTTCTACCGTTCAATAAAAAAAAATTGTATTTCCAAAATTAATTTTTTTTACAAAATCTCAAACAATAGAAAATCAAATCGTTTCAGTTGAAGATTTTTCAAAAGTTAAAAATTCTTCAAAATACTAAAAGTTCAACTCCAAAAAATAGGCTCAGACTGTTTTTTTTTTATAAAGAAAAGTTGGATTGATGAGTCTTGGACTCTTGGCTGTAAAAACTACAGGGTAGGCTAGGCGATGGGTGTAACGAAACAATTATATTGGGTGAACAAAATGAAAGGAAAGGCTCTGAAGGGTGTATCTAGAGGTATATTGCACTAATGATGAGTGCAACAAACAGGTTGAACAGGGGAATTGGCTGATCGATGTGAAAAGCCAATATACACAACATAAATTATGGGCTATTTGGGTTAAATCCTAGCTGCACCGATCACACCAAGTTACCTCAGTGTAATGCTCATGATAATGGTCTCGAAAAGATATGCAAGGCCAAGTTCTAAAGTCTACTACAGCCACCGACACACTCATTTTTATGGTATTATGTATAAAGGGAAAACGGAAAGGCTTATCCTCACATAATAGAAATATAGGGTAGGTGTGCTCAGTCTAGATTAATCCAGTTAAGTAATGAAAAACATGTCAAAATTTCATTAATGAAACACTTTTCATAAAAAACTAGAAAAATAAAGGCAAATAAAATCAAGTGGGTGTCTATGTCTAATCCATTCCCCACACTGGGTCATACTTAAGCATATAAATGAAAGATAAGAAGGGTTAGAATTGGAATGAAAACTCCCCGGATTTGCTCGGCATGATCAAGACACATGAGTAAACATGTCCCGCTTTGAGATTTATGAGCAAACTTTAATAACCCGAATTCACTTAAGACAACCAAATGCATCATACTAGAAAAAACAAGTATAAAAAGAAAATGAAAACCTAACTCACTTTCGTGGAAATCACGTTTGCATTTAGCATATGCAACAAGCCTTTTAAACCACTTGGTGTCCCAAGCGGACGAGTGTAGTCTCGTGAGGGTTTACAGGGAATATACCCACAAAGTTCATTTAAAACTAATACAAGGTTATGGTATGTAAGTTTAAAATGAAAATTTCGATTACAGGAGAGATTACGGCGTAATCACATAAGTGAGTAACACCGTAATTAGAAAAAACTTGGAGACCTTCGATACTGGAGGAGGTTTACGGCGTAACTCAAGGTTATGGTTGCGCCATAACAATTGCACAGAATGGAAATTCCATGCTGGTTCCGAATTTTTGTGAGCTTAAACGCCATCCTCCTTGATCCATTTCCTGCAAAAAATAAATACAAACATACCAAACCCAACTATTCTAATAAAATGGAAAAGAACAGATAGGCATGGGTGCCTCCCACTAAGCGCTTGTTTTTGTTCGAGTCACGAGCTTGACTCCACCCTTATTTACTACGTAAAGGGTGTTCATCCCTCACTTGAAATCAAGTGTGGGTGAAAATAGCAATAAACACCATGAGGGTGTGAATTTGCTATGGGATGGGGAAATGATAAATTATGATCATACCTAAAAGGAGATGTCATTTCCCTCCATACTTTACCCGTTTTAGTTGATGGCATTAATGATTGGTTCACCTCGTGACGTGGCAGATTAATTGGCTCATATGTCCCCTTGTTAATCACTGAAGTGTCCAAGATCTTGTCCTCTAATTCCTTTGCAAGATCAACTAAAATTGGTTTAGTAGCCGAAGCTACATAACCATTATCGGGTGATGTGATGGGTTGCACGATTTCGTCCATAATTTCAGCATCCTGAATAGAAAAACAAGCAAGATTGTTAGGAATAAAAGAAGAGCTAGAAGTGTTACCATTTTGCGTTGTAGTTGATTCCACATTATCTTGTGGCATTGCTTCATTATCCTGTAAGTTCCATGCTTCCATCTTCTTCAATTTATCATTGCTTGTTTATTCATTTCTCACAACCTTTAAACGTCCTGGAAATGGGATAGGTGGGACATAAGGTATGATATAAGGTAAATCGCCAGGAACCGGCTCGTTGTTGACTTCTTTCATATTTCCCACCGTTGCTTTGATAGTTCCAACCACATTCTTTTTACTTTCCAGGACCTTTTGGTTTAATTCTTCAAGCTTAGCCTCCAAGCTTTTCCTCTTAGCATCAATGTTTTTTAAATTTAAGTCCGCAAAAGATCAAAAACAATTAAGGTACAAAATGCTTTGATATTATATCACAAGTACCTTGATTGATTTTTCAATTGGTTTCGAGAAGGAAAGAACAATACCAAAAGTCCGACCAATTTACTTTATGCATGGTGTTATAAGGATGGTTAGGTTAGGTATTCGTTCCCACGATCTCGCCAGAGCCGGAGGGATCTACCCAGGGACAATCCACTAGATAGTGTAGAATCCTTAGGTATGATGAAAAAAGGAGAAAAGTGAGAAATGGGAAGAGTGCGGACTGAGACAGAGCTAGTACTGGAACAAACCCAACAAGGTTCTAGTAATGAAGTCTTGGTAAGCATCAAGGGTTGAAGAATGAAAAGAAATTAATGTGAAAAGGTGAAATGAAATAGCCTCCAATAATTCAACCTTAGGGCATAAACCGGGTTCAATACATATGCTATTGGTGTTTACTAAGGTAACACTGGTATTGAAGACAAGACGTCATGGACCCAAAGGACGACCGCACTAAACTTCCCAAGCTACTCAAGTTCCTCTTAAAAGGACTTGTTTCATTCTCACGGGAACCTACATAATCTATCAACTTTCTTTAGAGATTGTTTATATTGAAGAAGGAGACCTCTCCCTAGTCTCCCAGATAGGAAACCAAATATGCACAATTGAGTCTAGAGCCAAGAGATTATCCACAAAATCTCATTAGGACACAAAATAATGAAGACTTGTCGTTTCACACAATGTGGAAAGTAAGAATATATTAAGAGTCCCACGATTATCCTTGTGGTATTGCCGTAACATCCGAGTGATATGTAAAAGTATTCACGATGAAGATGGAAATCATTCTAGAGCCAACATCAAACAAGCTCTTGGTGGTCGACATGTGAGATCTTTTCTAAAGATCAAGCTTGTGACAACCGGATAGAACGATGGGGCGATTCACTGTGAATCAACCTTGGTCCAGAAAGGAATTGACGAATACTTTTGGAAAACCGCTCGATGTGCAAATCTTCTTTCTCTAACACATCGAATGTGTATTCATGCTTTCCAACACAAAAGTATCTCCGATTGAAAAATACTTTTGGAAAACCGCTCGATGCGCGAATCTCTTCTTTTCTCTAGCACATCAAATGTGTACTCTTTTCAAATACAAAAGTATTTCGATTGAAAATTGATCTTTCTCATAAAACCTTCGTCGTATTGCAAAACTCTTTCTTTTAAGCAATACGCGATTGTTTTCAAATCAATTTTCATCAATCGAAACTCAATTACCGGGTTCACTCACCCGTGTTGTCTTCTTTGAGACGCTCATGTTTGAGAACAATAGAACAACTGTGAAACCATGTCAAGGAGATTCTTAGGAATCCTACCGATCACAGCAAGATTTGTACCGATCAACGGGAACCGTGGGTCAGATACTCAATTCAACGAAGTGATCAAAGACACTTTCGTGTTTTATTGCTAACTGTTGTTTCGGTACATTTGACGGTTGCAACCGATCGTAATCGAGAAGTCAATCCAAAGCCGCATGCTCACAACATCCACACTTAATTGAAGAAATCATGACTAGTGCATATCTACATAACCCGGCTCGATATTTTTATACTATGCTTCTACTACGCTAAAATATCATGAACCAAGAAGCTTCCGCTACTCGATGGAAAGATGTCATGATCCGGAAAGTGTGAGCATGTCGGTCCAAAATTCACAACATCACATGAAGGCAACACTACAAAGGGTGATCCAGATTTATCGGGTCGATGATCTCAATGAAAGCTCAAGATCATCAAAGATGTGGATCGCTTCAAAGGCCTCCACTAAAAGTACAAATCAATGCAGACTTTGAAGATTCGCTACTAAAGCACAAAGATTGCGGAACTTGAAGAATAGAAGTCTACGAGCTCATAACTAAAGACAAAGTTAGAATGCTAGGATGCAAAATGTATTTCATGGGGTGACCTCCCTTAGGGGAGATTGTTAGGAATTGGAAATTCCATGTTAAAGTGTCGGTCACCCCAATTATGGTCTAGCATATGTTAGCTCGTAGACATGTCGTTATTTACGTTATTCATGAGTTAATTAGTTAGTTAGTTAGTAGCGTAGATTAGTTTAGTGCAACACCGTGGAGGAAGGACGAGTCTTTACCCACTGTATGCCTGATCCAGAGCCCGTCTGGAGGGCGTATCATTTGTAACTATAAATACCCCTTCCATCTATGGAAGGGGTGGTGCTTCTCATTAATCTAACCTTTCATTTTGTATTACAACTCTCTAACAAGAACACCCTCTCATCTCTTTCTCTCTCTAAACCATGGCATACTTGATTCATCACCATCCAAGGCTACCCGAATCATCATCAACATAATATTTATGATCCTACACTTTTGGTTCGCAACATGTTTCCTGTTGGTTTTATTCTCGAAAGAAATGAAGTACAAAGGGGGTTTATACTTGGTTTGTGGGGGTAAGTTCGAGGTTGATCGCGGGATGATTGTGTGAGTTGTACGGTATTTTGAAAGTGTGTCGGTAAAGTTGAGTCGGGGGTTAGTAGTTTCGGGTGTTTACTTAGTCGTGTCGATTAGTCGTTTGAACCGCGAATGAGGGTGAAGTTGGCATGTCGAAATGGAAAATGAAATGTGAAATGAAAATTTGAATCTGTAGTATACGAATAGAAAAATGATTGCATGTTAAGTATTTAAATATTTTCACTTTTAACCCTCATCTTTAAAAATTAGTCGCATGCAAACCTTGTACTATTATAAAATGACACATTACACCCTAGACCATCAAAATAATAATATTGAGTTTTTAAGTTTAAAATACTTGTCACTAATAACCCTAAACTTTGATAAATTACACTTTAAACACTAAATTATGATAAGTTGTTATACTTAACTCTAAAAATATTAATACGATTTATATAAGCAATAAATCCGTTATGACTTAAATGAGCTAATAAGTATTACATGAACCATAATCCGTGTAGATTCGTTGAAGAAGGCGTGATGATATTTCTTCATGCTCACTTTTCCGTTTGCTTTTATATCAATTGCTAAGGTACAGATATTCTGACCTTGTCTCTTAAGGTTTCTCATGATTCATATACATCTATTGATATTAGCTTTGAACTGCTATGCTCTGAGCCTTCTTATTAGGGCTTCCCTATGACTCTGCTATGCACCCCTTTTGTTTGAACCTTTGCTATGAACTTGATTATGGACCTTCTGATTATGAACTTATGCTATGGACCTTTGATATGAACCTTGACTTCCGAACCTTTGATATTGATCCTTTGATATATGGACTTTGATATTGGACTATTGCTATGAACCTTTGAATTGTGGACTATTGATATTGAACCTTTCATTATGCTGACTCGCATATTGTATACTTTGGACCTTTTTCTTTGACCTGTCAGTTTGATACCCGAGCCATTACACTAGGCATGGGGGTTCCATGTCTGTGTCATTGATGCACCAATGGCATGACTCGGTGTGGATGAGTGATGTTCCACACCGTCCCTATATTGTATTGATTATGCGCGCTCGATATATGATTGGCCACTATGTTTCATGGGGCGTATGGATGCATCATAGATTTGTTCATTGTATGATATGTTATAATTTGTCCGGTGAATGATGTCGTGTGCATACGCTGCGTCTTCACGCCTAGAGCCGATCACCCATGTCTCGCTATGGTTACTACCGGGTCGCTATTGCCACTATTGATATTATTGTATTGTCTGCTGGCTCGTGGTAGATTACCGACCTTTCCTTTTGCCCTACTCTATACCTTTGATATACCATATATATTGTCCGACTTTCCTTACTTTGTCCTCTGCTCGGTTTCATTATTATTGTATTGTTATATCATTCTCACCGGCTTTTTAGGCTCACCGCATTTCTTTCCCGCGGCAGTACATAAGCTAGGAGTCGGGATTGTTTGGGTTGAGAGATGAGCTGATATAGAGACCATGCCTAGTCATCTTAGACTTCAATATGTTATGATATTATTAGACTTGGTTATCATGTTTCTATTTTGTTGTTTTCTTTCTTGAATTCATGTATTGTTAATTCATGTTGACTTGAATTTCTTTGATTTATTTATTTAAGACATCCGCTGTTTAGTTTATGTTCATTGTATATGCTTTGATATAACACCATACTGTGATACTTCTACCCTTATCGGGTTGGGGTGTTACATCAACCATGTCATGAAGGTTGGCTAATGACCATTCATTGGGATATATGCATACTCCATGGTGAGGAATACGAAGAATCCGGGAAAACTCAACAAGGGTCAATGTGTTGTTGTGTTCATTGATGATGAAAGCAATTGAGATGGTTATGATCCTAATGCATTTGTAGAACTTAAGAACAAATACGGGGCATATTTGTTCGTTAATGTTGAGAAGACATTGAAAGTTGATTCCCAAAAAGACCTCGGGAATGTCGGTATTGTTGAGAAAGGATTGTTCGACTACACGGCCTTCATGAAACATTAATTTGTAGTTTTTAATTTATTAAGGGATGAAGAATTGAAAATTCCAAAGCCTTGGCGATAGTCCATATTTTGGTATAAAAGGAAAGGCGTATTTACCTTTGTGACTCTCGTAGTAAACCACACAGAGTGCCCAATATACATCATACATAATTCTCTCAACTCTCCTCTAAATACTTATGCCGGTGTAACGACATGCTTAGATAACACACCAGGCTGGTTAATAAGTCGTTAACAAACTATGGGAATTCCAGTTAGTCAATTAGTTGTGTACATAAAATGATAGCATATAGAAATTTTAGCCCAATAGCTAAAACCCATACGACTATTGCAGGCCAAACGACCAAAGCCCATAACAAGCTTTACATGGAGAAATCTCCAGGCAACTAAGCTAATGCCACGATAGGTTTTGCCTGAAGAACCAGGCAACAACCGGCATAAGAGTGTGTCCTCTCATATGTACTATTGACACGTGTAAACAACTCATTGGTAGAAAGGTAGTGTTGTGGGCGTTTCCTATGATATATAAACAGTGCCTCGTACGAAGATTCCCATAACACTAAGAGCCAAGAATATCATGGGACGTGTCATTCTTTTCTTCTCTATGAAATGACTCGCACGTGGGTCTCCCAAGACCACTGGATCACTACCCAGATCTCACACAACCATAAGTGCATCTCTATAAATATACATGCATTTAACGAGAATGAGTAAATTCATCTTCTTTATTTTACACGTAACTTTATGATATATTTATTTTATAATAAATATATACCAAAAAATAGAAATTGAAAAAAAAAACTTTAAAACCGCAAAACCGCACGATTTTGAATTCTAATTTTTTAAAAACCGCATTACGGATGTGGTTCGGTTTTATCAAACCCGCACCATACTAACCCCTACTTTAGGTCAAAAGAGAAACATAAAAGATTATCATGCCACATATCAATGAATTCATTAGGCATGCTATTATATTATGTTTTAGACTTTATCTGTCATAACTTCATATCTAATCCAGTCGATAACACAGTGGATAACTAAAAAGGATCGTGTTACTATCTCAAAATTGGGCACGGGTACGAAGCTTTAAATTTGTTATTGAAAGATGATTTGCTCGTTTTGCTCGTTTTTAACATGAAGTATGATGCTCGATCAATGATAAAGTTGCTTAATAATTTATCTGGGGTCCTCAGAATAAATATATATTTTTATATAATATAATTTATCTAAACATAAAGTAGATATTTAAGTCCATTAAAGTGAATAAAAATTATCTTCGATCATCAAAAGTGGATATGAAACCTCCCGGATTTAAATAATAAAAGCACAATAATAATTCCTGATTAGTCCATAATAATTATGTTATCGAGTGTTTTTAACTTTTAATTTTGATTAAACACAGAATATTAGTATGCATGATAATTTAGCATCTAATACTGACATATATGTAATTATGAAAACCGCGACCAAAGTACTTTAAAGATCAAACCCTGATAGTCTAACCGAAGATTTTAGGTTTAATGCTCACTAGACACACATTTTGGAGGAATTGAAGTCATGGAAATGGTTAGAAGCAGTTACGTGAATACGATAAGGGCTTTGGTTATGAGGTTAAATTTGACATATATTTAGGAGTAAATTGCAAAAATCGTCTTTGTGGTTTGTCTAAATTGCACGTTTTGTCTTTGAGGTTCAATAAGTGCAAAGATAGTACGTATTTTTTACTGTTATGTGCACTTTTGGTCCTTCATTTTAACAGGCGTTAAGTGAGTTCCGTTAATAGTTACACATTACCCCTTTTGGCTAACGATCGTTGCAGCGTTCATCCTGTACCGTTGCAGTGCCCATCCTTTACTAACGTCCATTTATAATTTAACATTTTCGTCCGTTATTTAAAGTTTTCGTTATTTTTTTACGTTTTCGTCCGTTTATTTACGTTCGTCCATTATTTTATGTTTTTGTTCCTCTCTTTACATTTTTGTCCTTTCTTTACGTTTTTGTTTGTTTCTTTAACGTTAAGCCATAAAAGAAATTCGACATAAAAAGTTTGAAAAAAATTGAGTTTTTTGTTTGGCATTTTCCAATTTTTCAAAAAAAATTCCAAAATTTTTGACATAAAATTTTCATTTTTTTCCAATTCTTTTCAAAAGATTTTGAAAAATAATTTCGAAACAAATTGGAAAAAATTGAAAAGAATTTCAAAAAAAAAAAAAAAACTTATGACGTAATATTTTTATGTCGAAAATTTTCAAATTTTTTCGAATTTTATGTTGAAAATTTTATATGATGAAAACGTTAAAAAAGAGAAAACGTTAAAAAAAAAAAAAAAAAAAAAAAAAAAAAAACGATAAGAACGGACGAAAACGTAAAGAAACGGACGAAAACTTAAAGAAATGGATGAAAACATATAAAAATGAACGAAAGTTAATTATAAACGGCTGTTAGTAAAGGATGGGCATTGCAACGGTAAAGGATAAACGCTGCAACGATCGTTAGCCAAAAGAGCTAACGTGTAACTATTAACGAAACTCACTTAACATCGGTTAAAATGAAGGACCAAAAGTGCAAGTAACAATAGAAAATGCGTAGCATCTTTGCACTTAATGAACCACAAAGACGAAACGTGCAATTTGGCAAACCACAAAAGCGATTTTTGCAATTTACTCAATATTTAACTATGAAGTTAAATTGAAAGAGTAGAGTATTTACATACCAAACTTTGTTTACTTTATATAGCAAAGGAGTCATCTTACTCTTCATTTAAAAAAAAGTCTAACGGTTGAGATTAAAAGTATTTTAATATTTCACCTATTTTTTTATAATTTAAATATCTATTAAACCGTTAATCGTTAAATGAAAATAATTACACTATCGCGAAGATCATTTCATTATCTTTCTATAGACGGACACTTTGATATATAAAGCATGTTTTGAGTAAATATGTTATTATGTATCTTCGTTGGGTAGAGTTAAGATCAAATGATAAGAAGAAACTATAACTACACATTTTAGATGTATCTACAAAAGTGGATGCATCTTCTTTTAAATTTTCACTCCTAATTTAAAATGTGTGATTAGAATTACTTCTCACACTTCTCATTTTAATTATTTTTCTCACTAGATCCCTTCTCTTATTGAGTATTTATAGAATTGACTCTTTTTTTAAAAGGGGTTGATATGCACACAATTTTTTTTATACTTACATCACACTGTACAACACTATAATGCACATTGTGCAAGACAGTAATGCACAATTGTGATGTACATATAAAAAAAATAATGTGAGTATCAACTCCCTTTTTTAAAACATTTAGAAAGTTTCTTATCCAATACTAGTAATAAAGTAAGTATCACCATCTTGTCAAAACAATGTGATCAAGATTCAAGACTAGCTTAGCATTGGCTAATTACTTAGAAGCAAGTTCTACGCAAGACCCCACGAATCCTTGGCGTGACCTCAAGAGGGTGGGACCCCACATCCGGGCGGCGCTATATATATATATATATATATATATATATATATATATATATATATATATATATATATATATATATATATATATATATATATATATATTACTTTTTTTTTTTTTTTTTAATTGTATGTGTTGTGTTTTTTTAGTGTATTTAATTTGTGTAGTGTATAGTGTATTTAATTTGTGTAGTGTTTTTATATTGTATTTATTTTACGTTATGTTTTTTAATTGTGTATAACAACAAATGTAAACATTAAACAAGTAAAACAACAAATGTTTTCAATATTACAATGAAATCTACTCCACACGAAGATTATTAATGTCATCTATGTTCTCATAGAGTATTCCATCACGACATGCGTGATCAACCTGATTTCTTGCCAATTCCAGGATGCTTCCAACGCCTTTATTTTTGCCTGCAACAAATTGTTTTCACCAATAGCATGTTGATCGTTGTATCTTTAGTTTCAGAGTTTGAGCACTGCGTTGAAGAACGAAGCTTCACCAAAGTACTTTTGTTGAAATATTTCCTTCCACATGAAGTATCGACACCCATAGTCTTTAGTCCTCGGTCATTACATAACGAAACAATTATAAGAAATGTATTCTAAACAAACAAGTTATTGATATATTTACGCAAATAAGCAAACGCTTAATTATTTACCTTTGAGAAAGGACACGATAATACTTGCACCACAAGTTTTGGGCTTGTGAGATATTCTTTCAATTATTAATCCACGTTGACAACGACACAAGTAAGGATTTTCTTGTTGCGTCTGGCCAAAAGAATTTGTACAATTATTTACAACATAAATTAGTAATATCATGGTTCACAAAATTAGAAGCTTCGAATACATAAATAACCAATCTTGTTATAGATTAATAGTTGATACATGGTTCACAAAATTACAATATAACTAGAAACTAAGATCAATCACGCCCGAGGCGTAGTCGCCCAATGATGTCGCCATCCGTCCCACACGAGACTCTAACTCGAAATGAGTCTCCTCAATCCGTCAATCTCGCTCATACTCGTCAACGCGAGACGGCCGTAATAAAAGATGAGAAAGAACGGAGGACGATGTATAAATTGTCCTCATCTGCACCGGAGATATAGTGAGAGGAGGCACATAAGATTGTGAAGAAAGCACATAACTGGACTCTCAACACGAGCGGGTGTCTGGTTGACACAATGAATGTCCCTCCATCGAATGTCATCCGATTCTCAGAATAAAACATGAGGAAGAACCTGAGCAGAGCGTAAATCAGTAATAAAAGATGATGAGTCGTTTGCTATAAATCAAGAATCGCCTATACATGTTTTGTCATTTACAATATAAATCAAGAATCGCCTATACATGTTTTGTCATTTATAATATAAATCGAATCGCCTATACATGTTGTGTCATTTACAATATAAATCAATAAATGTTTTCACGTATATCTAAACATCCTCTGTCGTTGAGCAAACACATGTTCCCATGGCGCTGCCTCGGCATTTCTAAAATGTCTCCATTGTGGTGATTATACGGAGTGGTGAGTCTTCATCAAGAAACGCAAGAACGGTGTGAGCACATTCGTTGTTCCCACACGAAGAATCACAACCGGAGACAATATTTCACCGAATCGAGAACCTCTTAGCGGAAGACACAAAAGAGATTGTGAATTGGTTATACATACAATATGACGGTTAATAGATGTAGCAATAACCACTCCCGCTCGCATAGTCATCCAATAACGCCGGTGCCGCACTCTAAACCAATTCATCGAGTTACGATAGATGTAAAAGAATCACCCCACGCCCACAGAACTTCCTCGTTATTGTCTACCTCTTCCCCGGCAAGAGCTCGACCTGGGGCCACATTTCTTGTCGATGGCCAAGAGCTACTGCAAGAGCTCGATAGCCACAATTTCCATCACCCTCCACGTTAAAGATCCCATAATCCAAATATTTGGAAAAGAGTCGGAATTTCATCATACAATATTCGCTAAAGTAACTGAACGCATAGTGGTGTCTTAAGTCGCCTCGCTAGGTCCTTCGCTTAAGTCCGGACGTTAAGGCTCTCCCACATAAGAACTGTGTCTCGCAGATTCTTTATTTACTCCGGACTTTTTAGGTTTTGTGTAGCTTCTGCGGTGCCTTGTGGGGTTCTTCGCTCAACCGGAGATTTGGTTTAGACTTGGATTTGTTGTCCTTGCGCCTGGACGTCCACGATTACTTTCTTTAACAACAGAGTTGTCAATGACATGATTCGTGGCGTATATACCGAGCATGTTTAACATATTTTTTGACAAACGACGATGCTCGGTATAAACACTTTGGAATTTCAGACGTCATCTTGACAAGAAAAATATTCAGCTCTTCAGCCCTCGAGGCTCTTGAGGATATTCAGCTCATCAGCTCTTGAGTATTTCGGACAACAGGCGTGGAACGCTTAGTGTTCTCCAAAATTATCAACAAAATCAAGCGGAATTGGCAATCTCAGATTCGAAAAAGGAACTAATTAAAATTATCAGTATTGACGGAAGAATATAAAACACAACAACCTTTATAAAAACTTCGATAAAAATACTTGTACAAAATTTTTAAAAAAAATTATTACTTTTGTTACAAATTTTTTACAAACAATTATAAATACTTTTGATACTTTTATTACATTTGTATTAATTTTTTAACAAACCTTTTTTAATAAACCTTACTTTTTTTTTTTAACAAACTTTACTTAAAAAAAAAAAAAAAAAAAAACGGTTGATAAAACCTACCTCTCTCTCTCTCACTCAAACACTTATCTCTCTCTCACTCAAACTATTTTCTCTCTCTCACACAAATACTCTCTCATCTCTCACCGACGACTTAATATATTTCCGGCCAATATTCTGGCCACGCACCACCGGTAATTTTCACCTCATATACCAAACGATAGATCGGGAAAAGGTGATCATTTTAACATAGGCCACGCGCAGTATTTCTCACCGACGCGCCCTACATCTAAAGTTTTAGATTCGTGATGGTTCGTTTTTTGTGGTATCCGGTTAAAATTTTGTGTCAAAGTTCTTTATTGAGCTGTTTTGGACACAAAATTTTTGGCTCGTGGGTTTAAAAACTTGATAACAGGTTGATTAATTTTTTTTTTAATCAAATTTATGAACCTGCAAGATTAAAAGTTACGTGTAGATGTAAAAGGTTGATCAATTTTTTTTAAAGAAATATGTTGATACAGTGGGTTTATAAATGTTGATACCGTGGGTTTGTAGATGTTGTAGTTGATAAAAGTTCGTTTATAATCTTGTTCATATTTTTTTTTAAAAAAAGTTTATTGATACCGTGGGTTTATAAATTTGATTAAAGGGTTGATTAATTTTTTTTTTTAAAAATGTGAGTAGTTATTTATGAACTTGCAGGTTCATAATTTGATTAAAGGTTGATTAATTTTTTTAAAGAAACATGTTGATACCGTGGGTTTATAAATTTTGATACCGTGGGTTTTGTAGATGTTGTAGTTGATAAAAGTTCGTTTATAATCTTGTTCATAAATTTTAAAAAAAAAAATGTTGATACCGTGGGTTTATAAATTTGATTAAAGGGTTGATTAATTTTTTTTAAAATGTGAGTAGGGTTGATTAAAGGGTTGATATAAAAGAGTAAAAAAATGTGAGTAGGGTTGAGTAAAGGAAATAAATTTGATTAAAGGGTTTATAAATTTGATTAAAGGGTTGATTAAAGGAAATAAAAGAGTAAAAAAAAAACCCTACTTTTATAAAAGAAATAAAAGAGTAAAAGTAAAAAAAAATACTTTTATTACTTTTATTACATTGTGTATATATTTGGTGCTACATGTGTGGTTCTCGAATGGTTTACGCGTTTCTTTTGTTGACCGTGTATACCTTGTGTTGAAACCATGTGCGCACATGGTTTTCTCTGTCTTTGCATGTTGATATTCTCTGCCTCTCCAGCAAAACTCACTATCTCTCTCTCACCCCATGTGGATTATCACTCTCTCTCTCTCTAAAAATTGTAGATCTAAAGATTTTAGATCTACAAACTTTGATCTAATAAGTGTTTACACTTGTTAGATATATGTTTCGTTCAGTTGTGATGTTGTGATGTTGTTCGTTGTTAATTTTTTTTGATCTAAAACTTTTTTAGATCTAAAACTTTTTTAGATGCTTCTAAGTTATCTAATGTTGAAAATATTATGAGGTTTGTAAAAAAAGTTTACTTTTTTGATTTTTTTAAAACATTTTAAGATCTAAAAACTTTGAATATGGTGATTTTCTTAAAACAATAATGTTTCGTTCTTAAATTTTTAGATCTAAAAGATCTAAAACTTTGTTTCTATTTTTGCGGGTTTGCACAGGAGACCTTGTTTGTGGGCAGCCTCGTAGCACCCCACGAAATCCTTGGCAAGCACCTCAATTAAATCCTAGACATGGTAATGCATATTCATTCTTGGATGGTAAAGTGAGTTTAATTCACTTTGCAAGCAGAATGTATAATAAAACTTAGTGTTTTGTATAAAAAAATTTCATTCTTGGATGGTTAAGTGGCTATTAAAGGTCATTTTGCAACTTTAATGAAGTAAAAAGGCAATGATGATTTTTTTTTTTTTTAAATAAAACTTAAAAGAGTTTTGGCGAGGCAAACCGAATTTGCGACCAACATGAGCTATAAACCAATAATCGGCCTTTGATAAGTTGTTTACCTCTTGTGTGTTAAATGGTGAACTAGACATGGTGGTGGTATCTTTGTTGCTTGTGCGATTGTTGCTTATTCTTGTTTGTTGTTGTTACTGACCACTTGTTGCGCTTCCCACCACTTGTTTGTTGTTGTTACAGACCACTTGTTGTTGGTTGATTGTTGTTGGTGTTGCTTTTCACCGCGGATTATATGGGTGCCCGCCAGGATTATATAGTTGTTTGTGTTGTTGGTTGATTGTTGTTTGTGTTGTTGCTTCACCCTGATTATATTGGGTGCCGCCAGATTTCATGTGAACTTAGTACATTGCCTTTGAGAATCATGCGAACTTTGCAAAGACTCAGTAACTTTTGAGAATCTTGTTCAAAACGTGTATAACTTGTGAAACATGTGAAGTTCATGTGAATTGGTAACTTGTGAGCAGTTTGAGACTTGCGCAGCTTGAGACTCGTGCGGTTTGTTAGACTATGCGCCATGGAGGCATGCAGTTTTGTGAGACTTGTGAACTGGTGACTTTGTGCAGTTGTGACTAAAACTTTTCCGAGGCGATGATGCTTTTGAGCCTAAAACTTTAAAACTTTCCGAGGCGATGATGATAAAACCGAATGGACGGTAAGTGAGATCAAATCTCACTTTGCAACCTTCTGCCTTGAGCCTAAAAACTTTCCGAGGCGATGATGATTTATGAGCCTAAAACTTTCCGAGGCGATGATGAAAATCGAATGGACGAGAAAGTGGGATAAAATCTCACTTTGCAACCTTCGAACTGAGCCTCAAATATTTTCCAAACTACGGTTTTGAAAAGTTTTAAAACCGTAAAACCAAAAAAGTAACTTGTAAAATTGTAAAACCAAAAAAAAAAGTTATAAAAAGTGGTATAAGTTATAAAAAAAACATGTACAAAAACTGTTAAAAAAACTTGTAAAAATAAGTGGTATAAGTGGTAAATAATAAGTTGTAAAAAAACTGGACGGAACGGAGAAACCAATCATTACCAATGATTGAATACCCATAATTAGCGACGGAATCGGCGTGACTTTCAGCGAAATATGATCCATCCCCTACCATGGCGCTGCCGTGACAGGAGGACCCATTACTTATGGTAGGTAACTGACAAGTATGGAAACAGAAACATCAAACATGTGAGAGTTGTCGGAAATTAAAGAATGTAAAAAGGATGAAACACATGTTTAGGATTTCGACCTGAAAGGTCAAAGTCCCTACATTCTATATCATTGGATTCCGACTCATATTTTATGCATGCGTATGGCATTTAAAGGATGATTATAGGCTCTATGCAAGTTACTTATCTGTACCACATATTTTTTTTTTCAAAAATAAAATCTGTACCACATATAATGACAAGAAGTTCTTTTTTCCCACTAAAGAGTTACTTTTAAGAAATACAAATTAATATGCAAAATGTATAAATTGTATGTGAAATTAGGCTAGTTTTATGTTCGGCTTCAAGAGTGTTTATCTAAAGTTGGGTAACGCTCATATACAACTAGGGTTTAATGTAATGAGTATAAAGATATACATACAAAATGTTGGGTGCTAGTATAAAATTATAAATCTCTACAATAATAAAAGTTAAATAAGATGATTTTTTTTTTTTTAAATTTCGATGAAAAATTGATAGATAAATATAATTATATGATATAAAACTCAGACAATAAATAATTAATAAAATAGGTTTGAAATAAATAATTATGAAAATATAATCAAAAGTATTTAATCATACAAAAATTATGAAGTTTAGTTGATTTATTTAAAAATAAAAATAAAAATATATTTGAATATGGCTTTACGGTTTGGTGCGGTTTTTCGGTGGAAACCGAATCCACACCGCATCGGTTTTTTTAATTTTCGGGAACCGCACCGCATCGGTTTCACTGTTTTTGTTATAATGCACTCGAAGTTGACTAGTATTGCATGTCATGCTAGCTCCAGATCACGTATCTCTCCGTAAAAAATAAAATAAAAATAAAAATAAAATAAGATTTTTGTGGCAAGTACTTGCCATTTTCTTAAGGCTATATATAATGATCAAGAGAATACTTGAGCAATCAAATCTTATTCCTTCATATAAATGGCGCTTCAACTCTATCAAGTAGGTTCTACTCAAAGTATCTTTGTCTTGTGTAAACCAAAGCAACGTTTGCCACAAATTCTAAAACAACACAGAAGACAACAACTCTCCATACAATGTGTATCCAAAACTGAAGTTTCTCAACCTGATAGTCGCATGGTCTACCAGCCAACTATTTGGAGTGACGATTTTATCAAACTGTTAGATGCCAGTATTCCGGTATACTTTTATGACCCAAAAGTGTCGTTGTGTTCTTTTTTCTTCATTTTCAGTTATTGTCCATAAAAATATTGAGTATACAAGTATATCCCACATATAGTAATTAATTTTCATCCTATTATGAATGCATACAGATCAACTATGAGAGAGTAAACGAGCTAGAGCAGAAAGTGAGGTCATTACTGAATGCTGATTCTGAAAATGGTAGTTTGAGTGTCTTGCAAGTGCTGGAACACATCGATGATATAGAAAGGTTGGGCCTTGGCTATCGGTTTAAAGATGATATCATCAGAGCACTAAGCACAATTGCAGACAGAAATGTTGTTAAAATCGGAGAGAAGGAAGACAGTGTTTATGCAGCATCTCTTAAATTCAGGCTTCTTAGAAAACATGGTTATAATGTGTCCCAAGGTACTTCTAATTTTCTTCTTGATATACATCAGGATTTTCACTTGAAGTCCTATAGATTTCCATCGCTCATGATTAACTTGTTAGTGATTGATGCATTGTAACTGAATACAGATTTTGTAAGGAGATTTAAGGACAGCAGAGGTGACTTCATGGGAGTTCTAAAGACAGATCTCAAGGGGTTGATAAATCTATATGAAGCTTCATATCTTGCTTTTGAGGGAGAAAGGGATTTGCATGAGGCCAAGTTATTCGCAACTGAATATTTGCTTAACTTCAAGGGTCGAGAATCTGGTGCACATGAACTGATAAATCATGCAATGGAACTCCCCTTGTATCGCAGAATGCTCAGATTAGAAGCAAGGTGGTACATTGATGCATACGGTAAACGAAACGATGCAAATAGATTTATGTTAGAGCTCGCAGCATTAGATTTCAACATGGTTCAATCACAGCAAAAGACAGAACTTCAAGAACTATCAAAGTAAAGCTAACCTTTTATATAGATTCTCCATATACATAATTGTTGTGATAATAATATTTTCAAAATCCAAAATTCAATAACAGACTTTGTCCCTTTCCACAACAGGTGGTGGAAAAATATTGGTCTAGCAAGCAAGCTATGCTTCGTTAGGGACCGACTCATGGAATGCTTCTTTTGGACAGTTGGAATGGTATTTGAACCTCAATATAATTTATGCCGTGCAGGGCTCACGAAAGTTGGGGCGTTAATTACTGTAATTGATGACATCTATGATGTTTATGGTTCTCTAGATGAGCTCAAGATCTTCGCAGACGCTGTCAAGAGGTTTGCAGTCTCAAACCACAGATTTAATAAATTCCTCCCTTAATTCAAATTTTATAATCACTTAACTTCAAGTTTTCAAAGCGAATTTGTAATCACACTTTTTTCAGGTGGGACATTAATGCAATTGAACTTAAGCCAGAGTATTTACAAGTAGCCTACCGAGCTCTTTACAACACCGTTATTGAATTGGGCTCCAACACTCCGATTGCACTACCAATCCTAGCAAAAGAGGTTAGTGTAACCATATTTAATAAAGGAATTCGTATACTAGTGAGTATTAACTAGCTTGTCATAATGCGCAAATAATAGTGGGGAGACTTATTAGAAGCGTTCTATGTGGAAGCCATGTGGACTCATAACAAATACATTCCAACACTTGAAGATTATCTTAATAATGCTTGGCGATCGGTCTCTGGAGTGGTTATACTTACTCATGCTTACTTTTTAGTCAACAAAGAAATGAAGAAAGATACGACTGAGTCCTTAGAGAAGTACCACGAGCTCTTGAAATGGTCGTCAACTATTTTCAGACTGTGCAATGATTTGGGTACTTCGTCGGTATGTTTTATTACTCCGAGTATTCCTACAGTGTTTTACTTATTCATGTTTGTCTTGATTCCGTATTTATTTTGGCATAGGATGAGATAAAACAAGGCAAAACGGCAAATGCAATATCATGTTACATGCACGAGAATGGTGTTTGTGAGGAAGTTGCCCGTGAATATATAAAAATTCTGATTGATGAAGCATGGAAGAAATTGATCAAAGCCCAAGTAGCTTGTCAAGAGTCCGGGGATCCATTCATTGATATGGCCATCAATCTTGCTAGAATTTCACATTGTACCTACCAATATGGGGATGGACATGGAGCTCCAGATGCAGGAGCCAAAGATCGAGTCGTATCCGTGATTATTGAGCCCGTTACAATCTGAAAAAGGAGCGCCTATAAGATAAATTGATATGAACACAACATAATATTCGAATATAGCTAGGATGATGTGAAATAGGCCTATATGGATTTGAATACTGATAATGTCGCACTATTCCTCACCAATTGTTGGCCAGTAGCCCAGTAGTAAAATAACCCTACCTTGATTACCAAAAAAAAACTTTAACGACCAAAAATGTTACTTTCGTACTTAGATAATTTTACGTTTATAAACTGTCGCGGAACATAAATAAACACAGGTGTATTCAAGGTTTGAATATATATAGTCGTTTTAAAACACATAATTTCATATGTAGCATACAGGTAGTCAAGCTTGAACATAATTAATATCATATATCCTTTCTAAAACCTCAAAATATCGTGTTTAGTTTGCCAATTTATAAATTAATATCCGACATGAGGTATAACATATGGTGCTAAAAATCATCTAAATTATGCACTTTAAATAGAAAAAAATAAAATAAAAATCGATGTACGTACTATATGTTAATTAAAGTTTATACACATAACGAGTAGGTTAACCCGCGCGTTGCTGCGGGGAACCTTTTTATTCTAGAAAAAATTTGTTTTGATTAAAAGATTTCATTTTCAAAGGTCACATTGTCAGACTCCTCTTTCTCTTCAACCCGCTTTTCCTTTTTCCTTCTTTGACTCGGTGACTGTTGTTGCAGATGCAACACAACCAACCGAAGTAGCAACTGCAACACCACCTGCTGACAAAATTTATTCCTGTCGTCATCAGCATCAACTCCCACTGCACATAAAAAATTCTAACTTGATACAAATGCCAACCAATTAATCCAATTCAAATGTCATTATTCTAATCATAATCGCTATCTAGTCCGCTAAAATGGCCAAGTGTATTGAGTTTTTGTACCACAAAGCTTTAAAATATAATAGTTTAAATATGATATGCAGAAACAAACCTGATTGTCAATTACCTAAGTGAAGAAGTTAATGATACACGTGTACAGACAACATCATGCCAAATGATAAACCATGTGCATTCCAAATGCACCGCGAAGTAAAGTACCTAAATTTTCCGTTAACCCACTTCTACACAAATGGGTGCATTTGGTGTTTGAATATGTTCTAAATAAACCAATGCACGGACACAAACACTATATCTTTACTAAATATATAGATATTCATTTACAGCGTTCATAATAAATGTTCTGGGGCATTGTGCAACTTGCTTTTTATCTTGCCTAGTGCAAGATGATGCATGACATGTTCATAATCCTATATTTAATTACATCTCGGTGAGTCAGTTCCATGTTTGACTTTACCTTATAACCCAATAAGATTTCATATGCTAAACCTTCATGCATTTGTGTAAAATCTTAGGGTATTTCAACGTAAGTAGAGTGTCATTGTGAGTGTCCTAATACGCGGTTGTAAAACTTAGAGCAAAACATGTTCATAAGCTTAAATAACCTACCTGTATAGACCCGTTAACTAATCCACCCATTTTGATACCTCTTGATGAAAGTAGCATCAGTAATACATTTATTTTACTAATTTCAGTGTTGGCACAAAGTGGTCTATAAAAAATATAGATAGATGATAAAGACCATGAGGCTACTTCTTCAAGAGCAAAGAGGATTCCACCAAGTGGGGCACGAAAGGTGGCTGTAACATCAGATGCTACTCCATAGCTGATTAGGTCCCTTCAGTTCGTCCCATCAACAGTAAAGTAATACGCTGCAATGCCAGCCGATAACTATTAACAAAAACACAATAAGCTCTATTTGTGTTGCCAACAGGTAAATGTTCATACCGTAAGCTTCTGCTGTTCATTCGTTACTGAGCCAAGATTAGTGTTGTTAGTGTCAATGAAAACCTCAAAACATCACCAATAAAATCCGACATCTTGCGCCTGCATTGCTCCTCTGGTGAATGTAAAGGTGGGTTCAGCAAACCTTTTCTGGTACTGAAACATAAGATAAAGATCATTCAGCACAATGATCAGAAGTAGAACTTAACTGGCCATTTTGATATACTTTCGATGATTTTTTACATAAAGACGTATTGTAATAGATTAAGATAAAATAATAGAAATAATATAGGCGTACCCATCTCATCATAATAGGCCATTTTGATATACTTTCGAAGATTTTTTAGTGTAGAGGCCAGAGGCGTACCTATCTCATCATAATAGGCCATTTTGAAAGATAAAAATATTCCTTATAAGAGATAAAAAGTAATTAGCATCGCAGCATAAAGAAATGAAGTAAATGACAGGCATATCAGTTAAGAGGTGAGGTATATTTGCGTGTCATTGTGGCAAAGTTCCTATCAGCTGTTAAGAGTTGGGCAGCAAACTAAAATTTATACCTTAAAAAACTCAGCTAGGATATTATGTATAAAATGAATAGTAAAATAGGTCCATCAGCATTTAAGAGGTCAGTTAAAAAGTAAGTCTAATGGGAGTATGTTAGGACGTTGGTTCCAAGAGAGATGTACATTCAAAACAATCAGGTGTAATAAAATCGAGCAGAATAAATATTGGTTGAATCGATTAGACGTCAAGAATGTGTTATATTTTGCTGTAAGCATTATATTTTGAAGCTTATCATCCAAAACTACTTATTTGACCCCTAAAGAATCACATAATCAGAAATATAAGTTTCACATCCAAACATAGAGTCACAATAATCAATTGCAAAACCTAAATGTAAACACCCCTAAATCTTATAGTAAGTCATTTTACCTGCTGACATTTGTTTTCCAGCAAAATGATCTGATCACTGAAATCCAGGCCAGTCTCGTTAGCCATCTTTTGCACCTGCAAATATCGAAAAACTATATTTGAAACTCCTTTCACACATCCCTACAAAATAAGTTATTTCAAAGCAATTAACAAAACTTTACATTGATGATTGACATTGGGATCAAGATCCTGAGGCTGCAGGTAGGCATATTTCTTCACCTTTCTGACCTTTGCAACAATACTTAAACCTCTTCGCGCTGGGCCAAATGACCTCGACACAATGTTTTTTGAGGTACACCATGAATACCAATATACCATTACCCTAGCTTCGAAGATCTGAAGCTGAGGTTCCAGAAGGCAAACTCCTGAACACGTAACTGGAGATTGAGAAGGCATCTTTTGACCCAAAAGTTTGACACTTTAAATTTTTTTCCCTGAAAGCAAAAGAAGATTTAAAATTAATAAACTTGAAATCACACATCAAAGATTAGAGAAACTTAAAAAATACAATATTAGCAAAAGTCAACAAACCCCCAATAAAGCATTTCAAAGAAATAGTCCTTATCATTCTTATCGTTACGATGAATGCAAGGTTATATAGGCCACCAAAGAAAGGGCTTAGAAAAACTTTTATTTTTCTTTTTTAAATCAAGGTTGACGTGCTCGAAAGGAATCCAAGGAAAACTTTGTAGTTAGTACAGTCATTTTAGACAAATATTAGGTAGTTAGATGATATACTTGTAAATTATTTCATATACGTATGTGCTTCAAAATATCAATTCCTAATTAGAATTGAGACTGCAACATCAATGGTGAAAATATAAACATCTTAAAATATAAACATCTAAAAAGTAAATGAAAACAATAATGTACATTAAAAATGTTTCACCTGAATGGTAGCATGGCTGCAGAGGTAGAAATCGAATTCAGAAGCTGTCTCAAAATATCTGCGTAAAAAAATGTATACAGTATCACACTCCTTGATTCAATAAACTATCCGCTTGCATATGTTCATTGCCAATATTACTTGGACCACAGTACGGACAAATAGTACAAAATCATGTGTCGTTGGCTAACCTGCTAAAAAAAAAAAAAAAAAAAGGTTGTTACACAACTTTTATTTATCACAAAACCTGATCAACAAAAACGTGCTATGCCTTACCAAAAGGCATACCAACGCCTTCACCTTTAAACACCATTTCTGGTGGGTCTAATACGACAGGCTACACGAATGCTTCCTGTAATGTAAAAAGGGGAAAACTACAGTTAACATTTATGTTGATTAACTTTGTCAATCAACTTAAGAAATTCTATCTAAAAAACGTAACAATAATTAAACACATATTCGTAACATCATACTACGATATGCATATTAGAATATAAGATGCCAAACAATCTCGTTTCAGTATCAATTTATCAAATAAACAACCACCCCAAACACTCTTTTGGAAGCTATCTTAAGTGGCCAAAATCCAAACAGACAAAATTAACATTACCCAAAAACATTGAATTACCCTTTTTTACCCTTTACCCAAAGTGACTCGCACGCCCATTTTGCCAACTTAAATAGCTATAATCTTCTTGACCTTAAAATTCAGAATTTTCAGTTAGAAAGCATGAAAGTAAACCCTAACAGTTAAAAATCTTCCATATTCATATGTGTTACATCCACATACTAACACTCATAAAACAATACAATCAAAAATATTTAATGCGACTCACCGTAACGAATAGTAAAGTTAAACAGATTCCCCCTATCGTGGGTCGAATCAAATTAACTCCCATCCAACAACGTTCTAGTATAATGAATTACCAAAAACAACAAACCCAAATCAATATCAAAATCATAACAACTAATTACTTAAGTAAACCTCAATTTGGAAAAAAAAAAAACTAAGAACCCTAAACTCATGAAAAATGAAAAAATGGCTTTATAAAAGTTAGGGTTAGTTTAATAAACGTTTTTGTTAATATTCACGTTAATTTTTCAAAAGTCGCATTTTTAATATTCACGTCTTTTGTTTGTTTTTTTAATTAATGTTATTTACGTTTTTAATTCGCGTTTTTTCTTCCTTCATACGTCGTCCGCTTCAATCGTTTCATCTATTTTTCGTCCGCTTTCATACGTTTCCTTGATTTCATCGCTTTTGTCCGCTTTCATACATTTTGTCCGCTTTCATACGCTTTCACCCGCTTTCTTACGTTTCTTCCATTATTCATACGTTTTCGATCCGTTTTCATACGTGCTTACGTTTCATACATATTCGTCCGTTTTCATACGCCGTCCGTTATTAAATGTTTTCCGCTTTTAAACGTTTTCATGCGTTTGAATATCGCAGTGATATGCAGATAGTACAAGTGATATTCCGAATAGCGTTGAGTGATATTCGAATATCACAAATGATATTGTGAATATCGCAATTGATGTTATGTGATATTCAATATCACAAGTGATATTCGTGATATTCGAATATCACTTGTGATATTCACGAACACCGAGTGATTTTTGAATATAAGTGATTTTCAACCAATGTTTTGTAACATGAAAATCATACGTGATATTCAAAATATCACACAATGATATCGAAAAATCACAAGTGATATTGATATTATCGCAGTGATATTCGGAATATCGCAGTGATATTCGGAATATCGCAGTGATATTCGAATATCATGAACTCGTATTCGAATATCACATAGTGATATTCAGAATATCACAGAGTGATATTCAAAATATCACAGAGTGATATTCACAAAATCACAAGTGATATTTAAAATATCATAACGTGATATTCAGAATATCACATAGTGATATCAAGAAAATCACAAGTGATATTGATAATATCGCAAAGTGATATTCATACTATCGCAAAGTGATATTCAGAATATCACAAAGTGATATTCAGAATATCGCAAACTCATATTCAGAATATCACAAAATGATATTCATAATATCACATAGTGATATTCGACATCAATCAGAGTGATATTCAAAATATCGCGAGTGATATTCACAAAATCACAAGTGATATTTAGAATATCATAGCGTGATATTCGGGAATATCACAACGCGATATTCAGAATCACAAAGTGATATTAACAAAATATCACTTGTGTTTTCGAATATCATAAAAGTGATATTGATAATCAAAGTGATATTACGAATATCACGAAATCACTGTGATAGTCGTAAACGTGTGAAAGCGAGCGAAACTTAAGAAATGGACGAAACGTAAGAATACGGACGAATTCGTATGAAAACAGCCAAAACGTATGAAAGAGTAAAACACGCATGAAACGGACGAAAACGTATGAAAATGGAATGAAATGAAACAAAAATGATGAAAGCGACGAAACGTAAGAAACGGATAAGAACGTATAAACAGATGAAAACGTATGAAATCGAAGAAAAAACACGAATAAAAAACGCGAAATTAAAAATAAAATAAAAGCGAAAAAAAAAAAAAAAAAAAAAACCGTTAATTAAGAAAAACGTGAATAAGAAGAAAAAAAAAAAAAAAGTGAATAAAAAGAAAGACGAAAGACAAGAAAAAAAAGCATGGACTTGGTTTATCTACTAAATCTTAGGTTAATCCTCACCATTAGATCAAACTAGATGGATGGTGGGATTGTTCTTAGTAGATGAATTTATGGAGAAAAAAATAAAGTCGCTCATATAATATATAATTTGGGGTTTAGTATATTTTATAATATCAATGTATTTTACTCACTGAGTGACTGCATGTAACTGTCAAATATTAAACGTTTAATTTCATTTTTTTTTCAAAAGCTTATTATGTAATCTATCGGTTAACCATTAAAAATTACGTAGTTATGTGGCAATTTTATTTTAGTACTAATTATTGAATGATTGATAGGTGATGGAGCATCATCTTCTCTAAAAAAATTCCTGAATAGTATGTCTTCCGCCCAATTAGCTAGTATTGTACCAACTCAAATTCCTTTTCACAAATATCTCGACTAAAATAGAATTGCATGACTCCGTATCACAAAATATTGGTGAAGAACACCGCATCCCACACACGCCAAACACATGTACCTTAACTATCATATATATATATATATATATATATATATATATATATATATATATATATATATATATATATATATATATAGGGGAAGGATAGGGTGCGGATTACATTTTAAGTAGGGATGGTGCGGATAATATCACAAGAATATTCAAAAAAAATTAATTCAAAAAATCAAAAATTAAAAAAGAAAGAGGACAACAATTTATTAAGAATCATGAAAAAATTCGAAAAAAAATCATTTCATGGTTAAAAGGTACAATGATATTATGAATTGTTAATATCACCGTAATTATCAGCTTTCTTAATATCACTACTAACTAAGCTAGCAAGTAGTTTCACCAAGGCCAGCTAGTTTCACTAAGGCCATAGTAGTTTCTAAACCAGCAGTGATATTAAGTTTTTTTCTAATATCAAAGTAACTTTTTAAGTAAAATTGTTAATATCCCGATTACTTTTTACATGTTTTCTTAATATCAAAGTTTATTTTTAACATCACCGTAAGTTTTCTTAATATCGTAATAAAAAGCGGTGATATTAAGTAAAATTGTTAATATCACAGTAGGACTCATAATATCGTTAATATCACGATAGAACTCATAATCAAAAAACAAAAATTGCTCGTAAAAAATGAAAAATTAAAAAATGAAAGAAGATAACAATAAGAACGATCCTCAAAAGGAAAAAAATTAAAAAATCGCTTATATGGTCAATTGCTCCCGATCCTCACTATATATATATATATATATATATATATATATATATATATATATATATATATATATATATATATATATATATATATATATATATATATATATATATATATATATATATATATATATATATATATATATATATATATACTAGTGTCAAAACCCGTCCAACCGGATGGGTATGACTTGTGGTTTTTATTTTTA